>JAPZDZ010000017.1:4527471-4546432 GCA_029783805.1 Acanthurus tennentii | reverse complement strand
ATCCCAGCTGCTGGATGCTTTCTCAAGGACTGGTCTAATGAATAGCATCTTGTTTAGCCCCTGCATCATTGTAGCACAGCCCAGGCTGCCGTGGATCCGGTCTCTCCAGCTGCGCCCCTTCACACTCATTCAATTTAATGCTTGATTTAATCATCTCCTCCGAACACTGGGAGATGTGTGTGCGTGTGTGATCAGGGCCATTTTCCTGCAACAGTTGTCTTATTCCATCTAAATGACATTGAGAACTTGGTACACGTTTCATAGTATTTGGGGGAATTTATCAGCTTTGTCCAACTCAAACATGCCTCTCTGCTTGTTGTCCATGAAAGAGTCATGTTTTATTCAAACTCTTCTCATTTTTTCTCTGATTTTTTGGAAAATGAAAGTCTAAGAAAAGAAGAAGGAATTGACTCATATCTGTCAAAAAAAAAGCCTTTGAACATTTATCCACAAATGTGGCTGCTAAGAAGCTTTGTGTTAGCAATGTTAGCATCTTTATAGTGGCATTTTTGATCAGTATGAAGCAAAACACACCAGCTTTTGTTGCTGCACTGTACCAACTAGACTTCAGTCACTCAGTGTCTGTAAATGCACACATAAACCCCAGATATATACACTACTTTTCTACTTGCTCTGAAACAGAAAGATAAAACAAAATGAAGAACATATTGAAACCTCCCAGTGAATATATTAAATCATTATATGTTTGCATGTTCATTAATATGAGGCCCATTTATCAGGCTCACTGAGTTACATTTGAGTTTATTGTTCTTTACATAATGATCTTTCAGCTTTAAGTCATTCTGATACTGTAAATGATGAACTTTTGAACATTTAGTAGTGAACATCTGCAGAAGATTCTGCTCATTTTCTTATAACATCTTGCTTGAATATTTAGTTGTCACATATTTTAATATTTTTTTATTTTTTGTTCTCTGCTTCTTTGCTTGCAGTACTTGGTTTTATCTTTCTATTTCATCACCTTTTACATTTATTTTAATGCACCCAAACATCAGTTTAGATCCCCCAAGTTATAATCTACTTAGCAATTAAATATGATTCTAATTTTTACTTTTATGATCTGTATTGTTACTTAGATTCAGATACACCAAAACTACGACTAGAAAAACGCTGTTGCAGTTCAATTAGGCAAATTTTCCTTTAGCTTTGTATAGAAACCCTTTATTAGAAAATGCGCCACAGCAGATAAAATCATCCCACATCCCTCTGTATCCCTCCTTTTTCTCTCCCACATCCCTTCCATTCCCGTCTTCCATCCGCTCACCATCCCATTCTGACCTTTGGTGCAGATTTGATTTAAACAAATCGCACGTACATTGTAACTTTTCCACTGTGGGCAAATAAAACCGCATGTAGAAGAATGCGCATACTGTACGTGGATAAATTTGTAAATTGCGCTGATGACTCATTTCAAAAGGACATGATTCATGGGAGAAAGCAAAATAAAACAGACGTTTTGAGTTACTTCCCCAATAAATAGCAAGCTGCGTGAGACTGTCTGCTTGAAAGACCGCTGAAGTTAAGCTAATTGCAAATATATTTATGAAGGGGATTTTTATGTTCATAGTGTTTTTCCTGGTTTGCAAAATTTAGTGGAATTACTCTCAAAAATAAGCAACAACTGGCAGGGTTTTTTTAATAAATTTCCAGAGACTTATGATTTTAAGGATTTTCCTTGTCGTACTTTGTCAATCCCAGATAGATCAACCATGTCTTTCTTGGAGCAGAAGGGATTAAGTGTCTTGCTTAAGGACACCTCAACATGGTGGATGACAGTCAAGATAAACCAAAAGTTTAGCCTTAATAACCACCGTCTTGATCTGCTACTAATTTAGTTTGTCACAGAGGACAGAAGAGAGATCAGTTTGTCCGAATTTGTGTTTTTTTATCACATTAGTCTGAAATCTTGTGAACACACTAGTGAAAACCCTTTAACACTGTTTCATTCAAGCCTGAAGATAAATGAAAGTTTTCAATGTCTTTTAATGTTTCCATGGTTTCCACTGAAAAACGAGCAGCTGTAATTCCACATCTGGCACATTTTTAAATAGATTCACCTCCAACAGCAGCTTTGTGGAGCACCACTGTGAGGTTTAAAGGTTTCAAGCAAAGTTTCCGTTGTATCATTTGAGAGAACTCCAAGTTCACATCACTCTGGTTTTCATTTCTCGGTCACTGCTGTGCTCTGGATGTAAGTAGAAACTATGACATCAGCCTGTGATTTTAGCTCGAGCAAACACATGTGAGACTCCCAGGAGGTTTTTTTTTTTGTCTTGTAATCTAGTCTAGTGTGAGCACAAAGGTTTTTCAGACCACTCTTCCACTTGGGTCTTATTTAATTAAGTCTAACAAGATGTCTTTTTCTTTGAATCTAAGAAGTGAATTTTTCATCTTTTGACTACAAACTGCGTCACATAAACACACATGTTGAGTTACTGTGCATGCACCAAAAATTAAATCAAACAACGGATTTCAATCTAATTGCATTTTCCTCAGATTATTTTTTAATTTTACACATTCAAAACATGCTGGATTTAGTGAATAAATGAAATTGGCAAGCATGGATGACAAAACTTTAAACATAACACTTTTTTTTTGCACACTTTAATTCTGATAAAACCAAACAACCTTTAATTATAATGCAGGTATGTGTAATATGAAATATAAAAACTGGCATGATACATCAGTGTGAATAGTCTGACTACATGGCAAATTGGCCACTGAGTACAATACAGTAAGTGCACATAAGTTAAAACCCGGTGTTATGTCATATTAAATCAAATTTTCTAGTGCTTTCAAATGGTATTGTTTTCTCATGCAGGCAAACAATTGTTTCAACTTAAATCACACAGAACCAAGCAAACCAACCAAAGTAAAAAGGGAAACATTCAAACCTGGTTTAAACTCATAAATCAAGTACAGACAGACATGTAAATGTATCAGGGTATAGAGTTAGGGCCTAAGGTTTTATTGGGTTTCATGGGCGGGGTTCAGTGACAAAGGATGGGATGGAGGGTTCTGGTGGTTATCGGGTCAGTCATAGGCATTACTTACTGTAATCTGTGATGGCCTTTGGATTGGGGTTGAGGTGGGCTTAATCATGATGCTACTTGTGATTTTGCTGTTGCCTTTGGCAGTAGGAGTGCTGCAGTTTGCAAGCACCTGAGTCCTTTGCTCCTGCAGTCCAGGTGTGTGGCATGGACTCAGTGTCTGCGTCGGGGTGCTGATGCTCTGAATGAAGGGGCTCCCTAAGTGAATGTGGATTTTGTTGTCCTCTGTGGTGATGACGTTCGGCCCAGAGCTGTTCGACCTCTGGACCTGCCAGTTGGTTTGCCTTTCCGGGGTCACGCGGAAGACGGCGTGCCCTCCGACGACCTCCACCGGCTCCGTGGAGAGGGAGCGGTCAGGGGTGCCTGTCGTGACTGACACAATCTGTATGGGTGACATGGCTCTGTCTGGTGTTACAGAGCCACAAGAGTCAGGAGTCATTGCTCTTGAATATGTAGCCATCGTGAAAGGTGATAGGGCCCTGTCTGGTGAACAGGGTTCGTCAGATATTGGGGAACCTTTGGATTTTGCAGTCGGGGAAATGGATTTTGCAGTCGGGGAAATGGAGGCATTTTGGATGATGGTAATTCTCTGTTTGGGTGGACCTCCACTTGTGGGTATGACGGCAGTGCTGGTGAATGACTGGGTGTTTTCTGTGGTCGGGCTGGTGATCTCTAGCGTTGCTGTGTTATGTCCGTGGTCGGGAGTCACTTTAATGTGCAGAGGCTGCCCGGGACTGTGGGTTAACACCACATCTCCAGGATGAACGTGGTTGCCATTCTGCCGTGGTTGCACTTTACCGTTCACCTGATGGGGGGTGTCTTTGCCGAGGAACGGGACTCTGGCTCTTCTCATGTTGTTGTTTAGGTTATTTACATTGTTGATGAGCGAGGGGCTGCATTTGGTGAGCTGAAGCTCGTTGCTGTAATTTGCATTTTCTTCAGGATCGGTCTCGTCATACAGCTTCCCGTTCACCACGGCACGTTCCAGTGGTGGCATTGTCTTACAGTTGGGAGACATGAGGTCAAGAGGGTCCGTCTGAACTTCCTTGGTAGCAACGTGAAGGTCTGAAAAGCGCCTTCCATTCATGCCAGGACGAAGACTTTTGCTGAAGCGTCTGTATCTCTCCAGCTCTCTGGTGAGTGTCTCCATTTCTCTGGCCAGCTCTTTGTTTCTGACCTCCTGCTGAGTCAGTTTCCTCTGCAGAGTAGAGTGGTCACTTTTCATGCGACAGATGGACTCCTCTGTTCCCATGTATTCATGGATCTTCTCTTTCAGAGCTGCTACCTCTCTGGTCAAGTGACTAGACTTTGCCTCCTCTTCCTTCAAGCGTTTATAGAGAACATGCTCTTGGTTGCACTCTTTCTTCTCAGCCAGTTGGTACTTTGAAAGTTCTTTTCTGGATATTTCCAACTCCTCCATCAAAGCTTTAGCTTTCTCTTGCTCATTGGTGAATCTTTTCTCCAGTGATTCAAACTCCTCAGTTTTCAAAAGGTCACCTTCCACCACCTTCATGTCCTTTAACTTGCGTCTGAGACGTTCAACCTCCTGCGTCAAATCCTTTACTTTGTTGTCCTCCTGTTGGAAGCGGTTAGAAATGGGTGTTTTGATGTGCTCCTCTTTAGCTTTGTTTCTCAGGTGTTCTCTTTCTATGGTCTCTAGTGATTGCAACCTTTTCTTCATCATATTGATCTTAGACTCCAAATCATTATTCTTTTCCTCCTCATTCTTCAACTTGGCCTTCAAGTCATCCCTTTCCTTTGTAGCGCTGCACATTTTCTCCTCCAGTTCAGCCTTTGACCTCAGTGCCTTCTTGCTCTCCTCAATCAGCTTCTCTGTGACTGAAGTAACTTTGTCTTGCTCAGCCTGGAGTTTGCCAGTGCTGTTCTGAACCTTGTTCTCCATTTGCTTAAGCTTCTCTGCCATTGCTTTTCTCTCATCCACCAGCATGACTGTCAGAGTCTTTAACTTGGTCAGATCTTCCTTCAGTGTCAGCTCCGTCTTCCCCAGTTGGTTTTCAGCAGCCTCCAGTTCTCTGACTCTGACTTTCAACACCTCCAGCTCACCGATCAGAACCTTTGACACTGACCTTTCCTTCTCCAGGTTGCTTTTAAGAGAACCACATTCTTGTTTGCTCTTGCTGAATGCATCCTCCAATTTTTCCAAGTCCATAATTCTGTGGTTCAGTTTGTCGACCTCAGCTTTGAGGCTGCGGCTCTGATTTGCCTCTTTCTCCAGTTTCTTGTTGAGGTCCCTGCAGTGGTCCTCCATTCTGATCAACTCCTCATCCTTTCCCTCCATTTCAAGCACCCTCTTCCGTAACTCCTCGAGCTCAGACATGAGGCTGGAGTTTCCACACTCACCACGGCTAATTTTGTCCCTCAGCTCCTGCAGTTCCTCATCGGCCCTGCGCAGGGTCTTGTTGGTCTCCTCCAGCTCATCAAGCTGCCTGCTGAGAGTCGACAGTTTCTGGCGCAGCTGCCTGTTTTGGGAATCCTCGCTGGTCAATTTGGCAGTCATGGCCTCTTGTTCCTGATGGTATCGACCGGTTTGGTCACGCAGCTCAGCCTCCAAGCGAAAGACTTTTTGCTCCTCTTCCTGCAGACGAGCATTAGCTGAGCTCAGCTCCTCCTGGGCTTGTGAAGCACTGGCACTCAGTTCTTGGACTTTGGCTGTTTGTTGTTTCAGCTGTTCAGTGAGACGCTGCTGTTCATCCACAACCATCAACGCAAATGACTTCAGTTTTGTCAGCTCCTCCTTCAGACTCGTCACCTTTTTATTGTTCTCTTCCTCCTTTCTTTCCTGATAGGCCTTTTCTTGATCAATTAACAGCTTCAACCTGGAAAAATAAGCATAAGACAAACATGATCGTTAAGCAACTCAAGAACTTTAATATAGAAATAGAAAAAAGAGAGACAATTTGTCACAAAAAATGTAAACTGTTATGGAAAATTGTAATGTTCCCAGCGCAGTTTTTCAGAATTGTTTCAGTTTAACTTCCCAGTGAATTTTGGAGCAACATACTGAAGTAACACTGTCAGTTTTTTTTTTTTTTTTTGAAAGGTGCTAAAGAAACTTTACACTCCCACTGTCATTACCCATTGGGCCCACTTCTCCATGCACCGACACATCATAAACACTGTTATTTTCCCTGCATTTCTGAGGAGAACTAAAGTTTTAATGTCATGGAAAATTTAACACATCATAAAAGCATTACTTTAACTCTCTCAGGTTGGTAGTCTGAAATACCTGTGGTTGCATTTTTTTGTTCCCCCATTGCCAACTAATTCTCCAATGGTTTGGAAACCTGGTTACCGCTGTAAATATTGGTCCTTGAGTTTAACAATGAACTTCAGAAAGTTTCCATCAAATTTAAGGGTGAACAGGCTTTTTCAGCGACATTCAGCAGTTGATGTTGACCGCAGAAACTGATCTGCGTAAGAAGATTATAAAAATGTTTCTGACCAGGATGCGATTGATTAAGTTGCTGTTGTTTTATGTTAATCTGCTGCAGTTGTTGTACCGCATCTGTCATCAAGCAAAAACCATGTTATACAAGACAGCGTTTACTCTTCGGATGCTGAATAAATACTAAAGGTTAATAAATGGAAAATCCTGGCACACAGAGGCTTAGTTAGTCAAATCAGTCAAAAAAAAGTAAGTCCATTTTCTTCAGACTGAAAGCACACAGTATTTCTCTTTAAATTAGGAGCACCTGTCGATATTTTGCAGTACTGTCAGTACTTCTACAGTGCCATCATGTCATCTTAAATCACACATGAGGGTGACATTATTCTGAAGTTTATTAAATCAGTGAAAAAACAAGTTCAGTGTACAGAAGGGACATCTTTGCAGCTTTGTATCTTTGTGTAAAAAAGGCTAGAGTATCATTTAAAGGACTTGCTCAGGTTACAGAAGGTTAACATACTGAGATGTTGCTCTCAAAATGATGTCTGCGTCGAAGAGGACAGTGTGCTTGAATCAATCACCGTTAAAAATGTCCATGACAGACGACAAAAACCCAAGAAAAAATTCAATCAAAGAGGGTAAAATATGTGATATTCATATTTCCACAACTATCTTTCTCATAGTTTTATGTACAAAACCCAGATGTGGTTCAAAGCACTTAGATTATGTCAAGGTGCATTGTTTGTGTGCCACTGGACACAGTCACAGTGCGTCGCCGAGGTCATTGGGCCTGGCACAGCATACAAACCCATGGAAAGGTATTTCATGACTTCTGTGTGTGCAACTGCCAGGCATTTCCCCACAGATGGCCCCCTGGCATGGAACAGTCCTTTAATTAAGGGGTTCCTCCACTACCAGCCCTCCTCCCCATTTACCAAAACCACCACCTACCCTCCCCATTTTTGCCTTTTTTTTTACTTATACATTCAGAGGAATTTCCCTCAGCTTCTAGAGGCAATTACAGTCCCACAGAGTTTACACAGAAATCCCCCCACGCACACACAAACACACACTCTCTGGGATCACTAATTCCACATGTACACCAGGGCTGTGGGCCATGATGTAAGTGCGGCAAGGCGGGTCACTTCTCAGCAGTAGAGTGTGTGTCATTTCTGTCTTCAGTCGCTGCTAAAAGGTGGAAGCGAGTGAGAAGACCCATGACTTGATCTGTGTGTTACAATTAGAGTCAGACTAAACAACCCTCAATGACATGCTGTGAGGATTTGCATAAAAATTCATTATTAGTGTGTTTTTTTGACAGATAGGAGATGGTATGAACAATGCTGTAAACTAATGTAGACTGTATCCTGTTAAACAAAAGGATGTTTACTCCACTACAGTTTCCTCAGGGTGGTTTGGGACAAAATGACAATCAACACAGCCTATGCTGGCTGTACATTTTGTACTTTTCTCAGATACTGCAGCCATGCAATACTGAGACACTTGTCCTTTAAGCATTTCTATTATATGTCACTTTAAACCACTCCACAACATTTTAAAGGGAAAAATTGTACTTTTCCCTTTCCTGCATATATTTAACTGCTTTATTTGTTAGTTTTATTACAGATTAATTATTACACAATATAATCGACTGATAAAAATTGATGTATTATTATAAATATTGCTGTCCAGCCATTTGTAAAGTTGTTAAATTCACCTCATCATCACCTGCAACATTCAGATTTTCGACACTAAACTAAACTAAACTAAACTCTCTTCCAGTGAAAAATCTTTGTCTACCCTTTTATTTGTTTGTTTTTGGGTCTGTGAGTTTTCCAGGTGGTCGGATCACTTCAGCCTGGCCCTGGTTATGTAATTGCTGCTCTACAGGTCTTGATAAAATATGTGAATCATCTGTCATGCTTTTTCAAGGACTTACGATAAGAGCGTTGTCCAGGGAAGTATATCGTCCTTATCTGGAAACATACATTTGTGGAAACATTGCATGTTCTTTGAATTGCTTGTGTACAGAGAAACATTTAGTTGCTAAGTGAAATGAGCAGTCATCTCTCTTGCAAATGAGCCTGTTGCTCTCAATCACTGTTTATTCAACATCTTATCTCAGTCCCCACTGTTTTTCTAGTGATGTCATCAGCTAAAATTGAAAGAGAAATGCACTTTGCTCCCTAGTGGGACTGGAAACTCTGCATATCAGTCTGTTTTAAAATAATTCCATGTCCAAAACTGGATTTTAATCCTGAATGCTGCATGAAAGGGCACTTTGCACTGATAAAGACAAGCCCTTTGAGAGGAAATGGCATGATTCTTTTGCCCAAAATAAACAGCTTGCCTCAAGTCAGTGAAATCACCACTCACCCTTAATGGGACTCTATTGCTTTATTCCCAAAGTGCTAGGAAACATTAGATCAGTCCAGATCAGTTGTTCCTGATTATTTTCTCATCAAAGAACACACACAGATGAGTGTTTTTGGCCAACAGAGCCACATCTGAGACCATTTTTGTTGTTGAAAGTGTGCATTTTGTATAAAATTAGGACAATAGATGGAGGAACCTTTAGGGGAAAAATATTATCCTGCAGATCACCCTTATGTTGGAGACCAACCACACTTTTACAAGTTGTAGCAGCTCAACTGACCAGCTTTTGTCCTCTAATGTAAGTCAGTAGAAACAGTTGCCATATGCATTAAGGGAAGATATAAATATAACTGATCTACATAACATTTGTCCACATGTCCCTCCCCATCATGTTTTATCTCTGCATCTTTAGAGCGCTGCCCAATCGTGCAGACATCTGCACAGCTTGGAAGAACATTATTATGAGAGAATATACTGTAAAGTGCTGCACATAAAGCCAGTGAAATATAAGTTTCATGGCTACCAACATTACAAGACACCTTACCACCCACTCTGCAGCCTGTACAACTGTTGAAACAGGCAGCCATTGCAGACTGGTTTCCCCTGAAAACGGATGCATGGCCACCACTGCCGGTTGTCAATGTGTCATGGAAAAGAGGGAGTCATTTGGTGGGTTAGGTGTTAAAGTGGGGTATCGTAACTCTACAGGATTTTTTCTGGCTTTGTTGTAAATATACTAAAGCAAGCTAGCCCATATGCCTTAATAAAAAGAAAAGGAAACATCCAGTTGGGGGTCGTCAGCCAAACTTGCAAGGGAGTCACAACTAGCTGCACCAGCACACCAGTACAGCTTTACAGAGGGCTTCCCTCTCTTTACGTGGCTCACGAAGCTGGAAACTGTGGCTCACCCACTGCTTAAAACTGTGTTACAAGTTCCATATGTCAGGGCTGCTGTGCCATTTCCCAACCACATGTGATTAGGTCATGTACGTACAGACCGAGATGTCCTACGCAAACACAAGCCGCCACCTCTGCTTCAACTTGTTAATGGTTGGCCGATGTGGGACTGAGTTTGAAGGGAGGACGCTGATTGATGCAGTGCATGGGCCGTATTTAAAGTCCACACAGGCGATGTGATCTGCCCCCAGAGTGCAATCACATGTGTAAAATATGTAGCTCTGATATTTATTAACTTCCTCATGGTGCTAATATGCTTAATGGAGTGGTGTAAGATGTGACTGTCCAACATTTTTTTTTTCTGTGTGTGAGTAAAACAGATTCTACAATATTTCAAGAAAGCTGAGTGTACATTATGTAAACACAGATAATTCTTTCCTTAAAACAAAGCTGCTGTTCAAGGCAAAGAAGCTCTTGAGATGACTCCTAATGTCATTAATATCAGTGTCATGAAAGCAGATTTCCACTAACAGCCAATTAGGGAAGACAAGGAATGTATTCATCTATTAATAACATCCATCAAGAGTACATTTAAACACTAAATGGCTCTTTTGTTCAGCCCTAAAAAAATACTTTAGTACAAAATCAACCCAGCTGCTCGAGG
Source organism: Acanthurus tennentii (assembly GCA_029783805.1). Lineage (NCBI taxonomy): Eukaryota > Metazoa > Chordata > Actinopteri > Acanthuriformes > Acanthuridae > Acanthurus > Acanthurus tennentii. The sequence continues at coordinate 4,536,018 of JAPZDZ010000017.1, read as the reverse complement.
CAGATGCTTCTCCAAATACAGCTGTTTCTGAAAATAGAAAGTAAAAGAAAGTTTTTATTTGCTTGATAGTGTTGAGTCTCTGTAAATTAAAGGGTAAAATCTATATCTGCTCAACATAAAAAGGAACAGAAGCTAACTTGGGTTGTTATTGGGCACTTTTTACATTAAAATTGACAAAACTGATTGGCATAATAACAGAGTATGTATAATCATCTGCCTTCGCCGAAATTCTCACTCTGTAATCAATGAAGAAGCACTGTGAAGTTTTTGTGTCTTGCGTGTGAAACTAAGTTGTAAGTGCGTCTCAGTTTTTATCTTGATAAATTCCTGCACAGCAAACTTGCCATTCATGTGACATGTTAGACACCACTTTCTGACAACAACAGTCTCATTACTGTCCAAATAGCTCATATCTTTGATCAAGTTTGCACAGACACACCACTGATCAGCCTTCTCAGCATGTTAGAAAAGTTACTCATTCACTTTCTGGAAGAATGAATTAAAATGTGTTCCAGCATTTCTTTCTGTTATTGTTCAATTTAATTGAAAGTGAAATTAAACTGATATGACAAACTCTTCCTTTGAGACATTTAATCAAGTTTCTCTATTCAGTTTATAAGTAATTTAATACATTTAAAAAATGTTAAATTAAAACTTACTTAGATCAAATACCCTGAGGTAGTTTTGAAATGTATTTTCTTTTTGCTGACTTGGAAATCATTACTTTGCAGAGCTTTATTAACTTTGTTGTAAAGTTATGGAAATAACTTAAAATGATTACACAAAACAAGATAACTATAAATTAAAAAAAGAGCTACTATTAAAACAAACACTCTCAAACTTTTAATACAAAATACTCTAAAACAGCAGCATAAGATGATGCCGCCATCTGTACGAGACAATCCAGATACTGACATTTCTTTTAAAAGTTTTAGAAGTTTTTCCCTCATATTCAGAGTTTTTGTAATAATAATTCTCAGCGTGCCTACCTGTGCCAAAGGCTTTCCCAGCTTCACTGCCATAAGCTCATTATCGTGCCGTACAACACTCGACCCTCAGCTCTTCCTCTCTGCGTGTGTCTCACTCTCTTAGTAGCAGTAATGTGGGCATTCCTGCAGTCAGACCAAACAATAAGGGATGTGCTCCCTGCCTATGGACCATTACATCATCAACATGCCCTTATATGGAGCTTTGCATTGCAGAGGCTCGCAAGAAGGGGGTGTGCTTGCTCGTAATGTGTAACTCTGTGTGTGTGTACTTGTGTGTGTCTGAGTGTTTGAACGAGTCTCCTAAAGCAACTGTTTAACCGAAGGATGTGGCAGCGGAGAGGGAAAGGTTTTTTCTTGACGTATGTAATGTGTGAAATATCTGGCCGGTCTGTCACGGCTCCGGAGGCAGGGCAGTAGGTGAAGAGAGACAAGGAGTTCGAGTTACAGTATTTCCTTCTGGCTCTTGTCAACATAAGCCATTTATTTGGCCACGGAGGGAGAAAAAAAAAAAGAATCAGCTTGCAATGTTAATAAGAAATTCTTGGATGAGGATTTGTAATCGAGACCAAGAGCTGCAGAACAAGACAAGGCGTGTAACACATTTTTTGACATGTGAAATGTTTATTTGGAGCCCACACCTGAGAAATCTCCTGACATTTTGACAGTTTAACTGAAATGGGTTGTTAGCAACACCGATCCTGGTGCTAATGGCTGCTAGCTGGCTGGCTGGCTGTGCCCTCTTAGTCTGACATCGCTAACATGTTAGAGTTGTTGCTCTGCTGCCAGGCATTCATCTTTTCTCTCGACATGGTCCCTGACACAGGCTCCACTTATACCATTAAGCCTGTCCAGTGAGATTTGGTAAATTATGTCAGTGTATTTTTTAGTATTAGTTAAGCAAAAGTTGCTGTTTAGTTATAATGGATCCAATCTATGACAACGCTTCATATTTTTAAGGTAATTACATGTGCTTTAGTAATGAAATTTTAATCTTCTCATTCATCAGAAACTAGACTGTTCAAACCAATGTAAAGCTAAGTAATAAAAAGTTAAATTTTTGTTCTGAAATTTAGAGGAAAACTGGTACAAGTCCCTCAAAATTGCAGTAAAGAGCAGTATGTGTGTGCACATACTTGTGTTTTTCCACTACTAGAGTCCAGTGCATCCTGCAGTCAACACTGTGGGAGTATCTAAAGTGAGGGTTGGGTGGTTAAACATCTTACCTGCGAGTGTAAAAGTGGCGTTTAGCTAATGGCTCTGCAAACAAAATAATGGATCCTCGCGCAGCAGCGTAATCACAGCTTAGTCCTGCGCACATTGCTCTTTATCAGTGATGCATTGTTCACATCACAATGCCTCGGTCTTAACTTTCTTTATCAAATAACTCCTACTTAACACACACATTTCTCTGACTACAGCTGGTGACCTAATCCATCTTTCAAAAGCCTTAGCGTTGTGTGTCATCTGTTGTCATATGGTGGGAGCAAATTTTATAGAGATTTTTCTGCAAAGTTTATTGCTTAGCTGTCAGTGTTTCTATTGTTCTGAGAAAAATGCGCCCCGTTCAGTCAAACAATGGGACCGGTGGCACTGCGTGGTGCAGAAACATATGGGCGACTCAAGGAGTGACACGCTTCCTGACAAACAGCGCAATAAGGCCAGGACCTCATGTTTGTTGCAGAGCTACAATGCGTGACATGCAATGAGACAACAAATTAGTCACATATACATATCAGCTCGCACAAATACAAAGTGAATTCCTTCATTACGAACTTTCAGCCAGTTCTAATAGATTCCAGTTGTGGGAGCAAATGACAGGGCACGACTCTTCCTGTCTTCTGCCCACGAAATAAAATCCTGTCATGGCTTCACAATGGCTGAGGTCACTGTTACTAAATGTTATAAACTTTGCCAAACAAGCTAAGGGACACAAAATTTGCTGGATTAAACATGGCAGATATCTTTGGTCAGTGCAGTGACGCAGCTGAAACACATACGGGTCAGTCCACGAACGTCATCCAATGCGGCCAAATGATGTACGCCAAACACCAAAACAAACCCCTTGTTACAAGCAAAATTTAATTAGTTGCTCCAAACATGCTGACGAACACAAGAAATGCCAGCATACACTGTGACTTGAAGTCTCTTGGTTTAGTGGCAGATGGGGCAGCTTTCACGAGTCCCAGCAGGAGCCAGACTCGACTCGCAGTTTACTAAAAAAAAAAGAGTCAAACCAAAAACATGTGCCCCATCGACTTATTCAGAAAAAGATTTTAATTAATCACAGCATTTTTGACCAGTTGGAGAAGATTGTTGTTGGAGGATAAAGAAAGAAGCTGTGTGAGAAACTTTGGATGTCCTGCTTGGGCGCAGAGCACCAATAAAAGCCAAAGATAGCATTTATTTTGAGTGAGGAACTCGCAGTGTTGGCTACGCAAAAAACACAGAATTAGACTTTGTTTGGAGATTAGTACAAGTCTTAAACTTGTTTTTTTTTTTTTTTTTTTAATACACTGAGCTCTGTGATGGGTAGACTTTTCTCAAAGCGCCACACAGTAATTGTCACATCTGTTGTTGACAGCTAAAGGCCAGCAGATCAGGGGCTCGATGAGTTGGGAGCAAAACCAGAATGACATGGCTGAGCTCCCTGCTGAAACTCAACTCTCCACTCTTTCCTCTCAAAGAGAGCAATTTTTGTGTCCACTTGAAATTATTACGACTCAATCGCCCAGAGAGACTTTTTTCCTGAAGCACTCTTGTGCTCTTTGAAGTAAGATTGTAGTTCTTTCTCACAAGGTTATTGGAGCTTGTGCTTACATGAGGCAGAATTGCTTTCAGGCGATTAAAAACACAGTGTTTCTCAATGTGAAGATCCAGAGTTCAACAAGTGCCCTCTGAGCTCAAACTCTAAACTGTGATGTATTCTAGTTTTGCGTTTTTTCTTCCATTTCCTTGTAACAAACAGTTTGTTCGTGAAACAAACAATTCGGTCATCCAAAATTAAATTCTATTTCTGGATTTGGACGTAATGAGGGCCTTAAGCACTGAGCACATGAAACAGATGTCGTGGATCAAACACGAGATCAGGCCACACGAACATGTTTGCTGTGACAAACCTGTGCCAAATGACAAATAGTGGGGAGATGAAGGTGTGTTATGTAACCTCTATGGGATGACTGTAGCGCTGACAATACACAGAAGAATGTCGAGGTTTGGGAATTTGGTTTGCATGAGCAACGTGTGCGGCTCGGCAAAAACAGTTGTTAAATCCCGAGACACAGTCTTCCAGCTTTTCAACACACTGCCGTGAACTTCTGAGCCCAAGTTTCCCGGAAATTCCAGAGAAAGAAGGACAAAAACATGAGTTACATGGAAGAAAAGGTTTATCTGCTGTATAAAACAGCGGATCCTGATTGGAGAAACTCATCTCTGTCCAACTGTGACCTGATTTTTTTAGGCTCCGTTCAGACAAACTTTATTATTGTGTTGAAAAAGATCAGCTTCAAGGCATCTTTGTGGCCCAGTGGTTAAGATGGCTGCCATGTAACTGTAAATTTTCCTGTTTGATTCTGCCTCAGAACCTGTGTTTCATGTCTGAACCTTCTCTCTCTGCCCATGATTCCTCTTCAATGTCAGAAGCAGACAAAGTGCTAAAAAACTGTCTTACAGAAAAACTTGTTTTTATCCAGAAAAAGAAACATTTGAACCAAGATGAGTTTCTGCCACGACACAAAACAACATCCTCCCACAGTGCACTAAATTAGCCAGCTAAATACATGCATACTTGGTTAACGACTTTGTATTTTTGTACTTTTAACCTAACAATCATGAATAAGGAAGCTAAAATAAAACTACTGTGTGGTGTTTTGCAGTTTAATTGAACTCATGGAGATTTTACTACATTTCCATTCACGTTTTTATACTTATTTCTAAGTTGAGCTTAAAAAAAAGCTTTAGTGGAAATCCTGGAAATTCCACAACAACAAAAAAGTCTTGATATTACAAAGACTTTTTTCTCTTGACTGAGGTGTTAAAGGCATTTCGATTAAAAAGTGCAACAAAATACAATTTAAGGAGTTAGCAAATAAATCCAGATGTACATGAAGCCTAAGAGGTAAAATTGTGACAAAAACAACAAAACATCTTTCTTTTTGATGAGAAGACTTTTGTTTGTCAGATTTATATGTAAATCAAAGAGAAAAACCTTCTTTCCATCATATTTTACGTAATCTGATCCACCAAAAGTAGACTGTGGACATAAACCTGCCGTTAGCTGACTGCTTCAGTCATCATTCTTCTCCTTTGCTGCTATCTGCATTTGCCGTATTTTAAAGTCACTGTCAGTGCATCCTGGCCTTTTTGCTGCCAAAGATGATTGTGATTTTTTTTTGGAAAAAACAGTAAGTTTTTCTCCAACACAGTTGTTGTAGCCTCCTCTGCAGTGGTTTTTGCTGGTTACAGGATTAAAGATTATCTTGCTGTAACTGACTTCTTATATTCAGTTAGCAGTGGTGAATGTAAACATGCCTTAATGCAACTTTTTCCCTCTTAGACATCAAAGACTCAACTTGTACTTTTAAACTCATGTGAGTGAATGCATGATATGGGATATCCTTGATTTCTGCTTCTTACACAGACTCCAAGCAAATGTGGTGAAAACTACAGCTGTCATTAATGTGTGCAGGAAAAGACACCTGTGTTAGTTTGTAAGTGCATATTTGTGTGTGTGTGTGTGTGCGTGTGTGTGTGTGTGTGTGTGTGTGTGCACCGGCTGGTACCTGAATCCAATAAACCACTAATGTCCAAACCAGATGGAAACAAGAGCTATCACAGAGTGCAATACGTAAGTTTTCCTACCTCTGTGGGAGCTGCAGGAGGGAATGTCTGCCTGACACACATTTGCTGGTTCTTTTGCCCAGCAGCAACATTTGTGAGTTAAGGATCTGATCATGCAGCAGAAGCAGACAAAGTCACAGACAAAAGCACACACTCACTCTCTCCGACGAGTGTGAGTTTGTGCTCGGTGTGATTTCTCCTGCACATCAGAGGAAACCGCCTCCCGGCAGCCCGTGCAGACTCGGCCCGGTCTTGCCCGGCACACTCAGCGCTGTCTGCTCAGGGGCTGATTACCTGACATACATACATGACATCATCGGCTTGAAATTAAATCCATATGTCATCCCCCCCCCGCTCTCGGACTATCTTTATCTCTCTCTGGATTTCTTTTACTCTTTTTATCCACCCATGACTTTGTCTCCGCATTCCTCGTTCTGTTTGTTTATCCCTTGTCCCCCTCTCTTGTCTTCCCTCCATCTCCTTGAGGTTCTCCCTGTCTCTCTGTCCCCCATGTTTTTTCTGCCTGTCTGTCTCTTGTTTCTGATCTCAGCATGGGCCTCAGCATGAGCTTCGCTGTTAAAATGGAACGTGATTTTGACTGCCAGGCTGAAAACCCTCATGAGGATGTTTGCTGGCCTTTTATGGCCAAAATTTGTTTTTTACAGCCATTCTCTGGCTGAAGACCTTTTGTTCCCAGTTGTGATGACATGTTGTACAGTCCAAATATTTGTAATTGCCTCTTAGAGGTGGGCTTGATTCATCTGTGTTTGTGTTTTCTCTCTTCAACCTGCATTCTCTCTCTCTCTCTCTTTCTCTCTTTTTGTATTGACTCCATGATTTCGTCTCTTTTTTGGGTTGTTTATGCAACTTTTCTTTTATTCTGTCTTGAGTTGATTCAGTGTTTGTTTGACACATTTTATGGTGTCTGTCTTTCTAATTAAAAGTGAGAGTGGGGGATGACCTTGACCTTTAACCTCCCATCTGTACCAGCTGAAGCCCTCAGCAGAGGTTTGCAGCACTAAACACACTCCTGCTTCCCTCCTAAGGGAAAAAAAGGATTTTTTTTTGGTTTCTTTTTCTTTTCCAGATACTTGTCACTCAACAAAACTTTCTACATCCCCTTTCATTAGAGCTTGCAACTGATGCTAACAACATCTTTGACGTTCATTCTCAGAAATGACTCGGTCTGAAAGAAAATCCAAACATGTGTGTTCTTTTCTGTTGACGCCGAATGTCTCTACCTGTCTCCATAACTCACTTTCACTGTTACATAACTGGGATTTCACAGTCCCATTCAGAGTACTCCACTTTTTTCACTTGAATCTCCTGCTTTTTTTGTTTGTATTTCTTGATTGCATTATCTTTTGTTTAAACAGAAGTCTTAAATGTTTTTAAATGATTAGAAAAATCTATTTAGCCACTTAGAACAAATGCAAATAATCCAATTACTATCTTTTGTAGCTAAAAATGTCAAGAGTGCTCAATTCTACATTTTTAGTGCAGTGAATTTAACAGGAAATCCAGTATAACAACAACAAGCCAAAAACGAAATGACTCAGAAAACTCTTCTGTTGCTTTTTTTAAGGGAATTTCAGCAAGTTGAATAATAGAAACAAACTATTTCATGTTGCTGAAGGTAAAGCACAGCCCATTTCTCCTAGTTTTTGACAGAGTAATCTTGTTTTTCTTTTTTTTTTTCCCAGTGATAGGAACATGTAGTTCCAAACCGGCTACATAACAATCGAAACACGTCACCCCACCATGCGGTGATATAAGACTGTAAGCACAAATCAATCTTGCAGCTCCAGATTGAAGGGCTGGATCAGGTAGACAGGCTGTGATTTACAGATTAACAACAGCTTTTTCCAAACAAAGGATCACGCTTGTAGTGTGAACACAAAGGTGTGTGAGTGTGTGTGTGTTTCTGTGTGTGTGTATTGTGCAGCATGGTGGTAGGCGTGTGTCTGCTGCCCTCAATTGGTACAGCTGATAATCATTACCCCTGCAGCACTTTGGACTTTGATGTAAATCGCAAACACTTTAGGTGGATGTTCCGACCGCTGTTTGCTCAGACGTGGTAGATTTCAAAGCCCTGCGGCCTCCAAACAAACACCAGCTATTTACACGTGCAGTGCGGTAAGATCCTGGCATCGGCTGGCTGCGTCTAAACAACCATAGACAACAAATAGAGACGTTGTCATCTGAATTTATTCGTAAAATGTTAACAAGCATTTTTTTTTCTCTGCCAAAACATCCAGTTTTATAACATTATCTGACACCTGAATCATTATCAAATGTGCCCGTGGTTGTGTTTACGCTCTGGATGCACTTGTTTAAGGTTAAGAAAATATCGCTGTGTTGTTTTAAGACAGAAAAAAGTCTAAAGTTGAGACATTACGTGTTTAACATTTAACCGAAACCACAATCTTTACTAACCTTAACCAGAGTGCTTTTGTTGGGATTATATGTCCCCACAGCATAATTGGGGGGTTTAGTGGCCTCCTAAATGAACTAAGTATCTGTGATGCAGTGTTAGCGAATGGAAATGAGCTGCAACTGAAGCTGCATTACTATTTTCAAGACACCAATTTAAAGGTGTTACATGGACATCACGGTACAGTTCCTTACCTCATCTCTCATGACCTTGTTGTTTCAAGCCTATCTTAGCTCACAGATTACTGGTTACTGAGGAAAAATATACTAAAGATCAAGTTTGAGCCAA
>JAPZDZ010000017.1:4508787-4527371 GCA_029783805.1 Acanthurus tennentii | reverse complement strand
TGTCTAAAAGCATCTATTGAGGCAGTTTGAGTTTTAGAGCCAAAGTCTGGCAGTCAAACCCCCAAAAGTACATTGTGGTGATTCCATGAGGCTTCACACCCTTTTTTAACAATGATAATAGCTAAAGAAAAAAACATGGATCTTGTAACTTGGCAGCAAAGTCACAGGAAGGAGGGAGCGATACACACAGAGACACACACACACATTTGCACTAATCTGTCCAGCTGTCAGGTGAGCAGGGTGGATCTGCCTCCAGAGGCTCTTTGATGGTTTCCTGATGGATTAGCATTGATCTCAGACAGTCCATGGAGGCGAGATAGAGGCTCTTTAATCAGATTTCAAGGAGCTGAGCTTCTTCAAGTTGTCAAGTCATAAATCCTGAAATGTTCCCTGCTATTTTTCACACCAACCCGCTGATAGATTTACCTGTTAATCTATTGTTTTGAGCTATAAAGGCTGTTTTTTTAAAATCTGCCTCATTAAACATTTACAACTTGCCTCCATCTCTGTCCTAATCAGCTCCTCAGCCTGCAACAAAACCAGGTTTTATTCGTGCAGTTAAAGATAATTTCACTTCACTGCCTTCAGTGCTGTAACTGGGTTTAAAGGGGAGCATTCGTATGTAAACACTGGAAAAATTGCAATATGAAAACCAGCCAACGGAGTTAAGTTTTCAGGAAGTTTGTTCCATACTTGAAGTAAACAGCTCATCCCTTTAAGCTAATAAAGTTTCAGTTTAACCACCTACTCTTTCCGGTACACAATGTAATAACGTTTCGGGACAAACAAGCTTCCATGGAATATTAGGCCTCGATGCTACGTATCCGACTCCTCCTGAGATATCTGTCCCCTTTACTCACTCTCTGATTTATCCACAAACACTGTCCAGCATCTTTAAACACAGGAAATAGTGTTTCCTAATCTGGTCATTCTTTGACGACTGCATTAATGAAAAAAGATCCAACAGCCCAGTCGTCTGCGTAACACACTCCACTGATACGGGTGTCATCGCTTTGCTATTTTTGAGTCGGAGGAGAGTGTGGATGAGCTGCAAACCAACAAGTTGGACAAGAAACGCTTTTTACATAACAGACATGAGAACATACTTTTGGCATTTATTTAGTAAGCCTCATCATGCTGTTTGAGGGAGTTTTAAGTGGATGAAATACACATTTGTGTCTTCGCAGAACACTTAGCTGGACCAGATGACTTCTTGCTCAAGCCTTTGAGTTCAGTTCTTAATACGTTTATTTCTCCCCATCAGCAGTCAATTTAGTTTTGTTATTGTGTCCAATTATCCAAGTTTTGTAATGTCCGTCTGTATTGTTTCATAGCCTGTTGCACCAGTTCAGCACAAGTTATATCATCACTTGCAGATTTCTGCACCATATTATTGCACCATCCCTAGAAAACTTGAAACACACAGTGTGAAACTTTTGCCTCCAGGAGTCTATCAGTCAGGACTGTGACTAAAGACAGAGTTTGATGACCTCATGAAGGTGTGTGGGATTATGGGAGTTGTTTGTTTTAATTGTAAAGCTACCACCATTGCTGATGAAAATAAATAATCACACTTGAGTGCGAGTGATCTCTGTATATGACACGCCCCTGTCAGAAAATACCAGATGTCCTCATTCATCATTTATCTGAATCCACTCGCAACTCTTTGGCTCTTTTCACGTCCTCAGAACATTGAGAGCTCGGAAGGCACACATCATTTTTCAGAGATGATGGCTCGCATGTGAGGGGATCAGAGCAATAAGAGAGAAATAACAGGTGATCTGTTACATTTACTAGAAGAATGCTATCAGATTACAGCTAATAAAAAGAATGGTGATTGTTTTATTACACTGTCTGCGACGTGTTATGAAATCCAAAGGATCAACCCACATAACTGCACCGTACAGAAGAGTGAACCAAGCGAAAAGATGGCTACCGTAGTTTGTTTTAAATAGATGAAACATCACAAAAAAATGTATTTTTTTCTGGTTTTTGAACATCTGTGTCTTTAGCAGCAGCAAAAGGGATTTTTGCAAAGTGCCGCAGAAAATGCAGGGAAATCGGAAAGTACTGAGAGGAGGATTAAGAGAGCATTCACAGACCTGCAAGAAGGATCTGAGTGCTCCTCAGGCATCCATGCAACAATGAAATATGATCCACTATGTCCAGTTTTAGTAGTAAATCCATGGGTTTGAAGGACAGCAAAACACTGCACAGCTGTTTATAACATTAGGAAGAAGGTTTTCACTAGTTTGAAAAGTTATCATGGCAGCGAATAGCTTTAGCTTCCATGCAACGACTGCCAGGAGAGTCTTAATAGGAGTATGAGGAGTAAAATGAATACTCAATTCATGTTACAGGTTCAGTTTTTTAGTTTGGTAACTTATTTTTGCGTCATTGCTGCTTTCTTGTTTTGTTTCCTGCAGTCCTCTTATCATCTGCATGCAGCTTAATAGTTTTTATGGGGTTATTTTTGATGGTTTTCATTGACGCCAAGAAAAACAGCATTTCTAACTTGGAGGTTTCATTCACAGCAGGGTGCAGACCGCTGCAACCTACAATCCAAGTTTAACAAACAACATTTTGCACAGCTCATCTACATCACACCATGTTTAATTTCACAAACACACTATCTGATCAGGCTAAAAACACTGCGTAAACTATGCTTGGTGTGTTAGAGAGGAGTTGTGTAACATGTTTTAAATTTGACGGACATATATATATGATCTTTCTAGCACTGTGAAACTTCAGAAACCGTTGCTAATTTTAACAACTTCCTTTACATGGTTTATTAGAAGCGCTGCTTCTCACATCCACTCTCTCCTCCTCCTCCTCCTCCTCCTCCTCCTCCTCCTCTTTGTCTCTTCCTCGTCTCCCTCTCCTCTAATCTTCCTCCTGCTCTCTCAGCCTTTCCATCACGAGCAGCCAGCTGCTGGCTCACCCCGGGATCCTCCTACTCGCTGCTCGACTCTTTGTGCTCAGGAGGAATGTAAATGATAGTGATTCGGGATGTGGGGTGTGACGCTGGAATTTACTTAAGTAAGACGGAGCTGTGATGGACTGTGAGTCTGCGAGTGTGTGTCTGTGGGATCGTCTGCCTTAACCGGGTGTGTTAGGGGTGACATCACTCCTCTCCCAGAGTGCTCAGAGGGGATGAGACCCCAGCTGGTTGAACACAAGCTTTCTTTATTGTCTGCTCACTTCCTGTCAAAATGCACAGCTTTCATTATCCCAATTACTTGGCAACTGGCTTCAAAATCGTTTCTAACTCTAAATTAAAGTGAGGAGAAGCAGACTCGGGCTCATACCTCTTGGCTGCCACGTCATCGCTTCAATTTGTAATGGATTGCAGTGTGTCATCCCCACATTTGTTGCATCAACATTTTCATCCCTATAAAGACATGTTCTTCTTGGCAGCGTGTCATCCTTTTGTGTCCTCTGGGTTTTTCCATCACTGCACAAAATAATTTAATATAACTTCCATGTTGACTGATGCAAATAGCTTTAGAAAATCCTTTGGGTGTTTGATTGATTGATTGCTCCCTTTTCTATGAGGCAACTGCACAGCTGTTTCTTGGTTGTCAGTCATGAATATTGAATTGTTATTTTTCCTCAAATATGTTGAAACTGAGTTTGCATCCATGCTGCTCCACTTCAGGACAAAGGCATTTATTATAGTCACTGAATCTGGTCCCTCCAGCATATAAAGGAATTGAGTGACCTAGTTGTGTGCCAGTTGTTAGCCAGTCTTAGTTGTATGCAATTTTCACAGTTCACAGTCATTAGTATCAATTCGCATCCTGTCCGGCTTCACCCTCTCATCCAAATATGGTCACATCTGGTCCCAAAAAACAAAGAAAAGCAGGACATCACAAACCAACAGGTGACGTCAGTGTGGCTCTGTCCGCTGTTTATTACACAGACCATGTCAGCGTGCTAGTCCACTATTTTCTATTTACTACCCCGAGTGGAAGTTTATTAGCCCAGCTTGCTAGCTTTAAAGTTTGCAAGGTGAATACAATTTTACAGCACCCCTCAAATGCCGAATATCATAAAGGAGCAGATGTCTTAAATGCTAACCAGAGCAATTTGGGCTTGTAGAAAAACTGGAAAAATGTTTTGCATCATTGATCCTGCGCTACTTAAAGGTACATGATTCAGTCAGTAGTGAACCACGGAACTTAAGAAAGCCACAGTGAAGCCTGAAGCTCACAGTGTGCAGCAAATGCTTCAAGAAACTGTTTTGAATTCTTATAAAAATGTAACCTGAAGCTAGTAACATGTATGTTTTCTTCATATTTTTAGGTCACCTTTAATCCTACATCCTAGTTCAAACAGGTCACATTGTAGCTGCGACTTTACGCGATGCCAGTCCATAAAATCTGAAACCTCTGAGGAAAGTAGAGACAGAAGGAGCACGTCGGGGGCTCTGTGGTTCAGCTTAGCCCTCATGTTTTCAGGGTCCCCTGGCTGCAGTAAGACCCCAGTGCAGAAAACACTTAAACCTTGATGAAGTGCACCGGTGGGATACCTTAGTGCACGTCGAGGGGCTGGCAGCGTTATTAATGAAAGGCCCAAATGTTGGATTTTAGCCCGTCTGTGGGTGATGTCACCGTCTGGATAGACACGACTAGTCTCACCTCAGTGACTGAACACAACAGATGGCTCACATCTGGAAGGCTTCCAGAGAGGCATTTTAGCACCAGGGGTTACGAGGTTTAGCTTTGTCCTCTGACTTCCAGTGTTGATGAGGATTGATGGTGATTTTTCTTTTAGTGCAATTAGCTCTGGCAGGGAGCCGAGTCTTGTGAGGTTTTACAAGATATTTAAAATATGTTGAAACATCTGTTGGTGTATTTATGTGGATCTTTACATTTCTGTCCTGTGGTTATTTATGCAACATTTTGAAGCATAAACAAGTTTTTGTGTCATTGCCAAAGCATATTTCCTTCCTCATAATGTTTATATATTTATAAAATTAAAACCAAACAGCATTTATATTCCTTTTATGACCTTTACAAGAGTCTAATCGAACATTTAATGACCTGTGAGAACATTTTTCTATGTTTTCACTTTGCAGATTCGAAGTCAATTAAATAGCTGTTACATGAGACACTCTCCAGTTTGAAATATAAAACTGGCAAGTCCCTGCATTTATTAATGTCTTTTACAACTGCTAATTATCCAAGAAAGGATTATCGTTGCATCTTGCAGGACGCATTCTTTTCCTGCAACACTCCCCTGCAGCATTAATGTTCATAATCACCAAGGAGACTGCTAATGCAACAACAGTCTCGTTCTGTTGGCCACTAAGCAGCTCCACTTGAGTAGCTGGGGCTTAACTGAGGCTTAAGCTCCCAAAAGTTACCCAAAGGAACCTTAACAGCACTTTTTGAGCCAATAACATTCCCATCACATGCCTGCTTTTCAACATTTGGTCTCCCAAAGGCACCCCAAGCCCTCGGGTTCAGGGAGCCTGCAAAAAGACAGCTAACCTCTGTTTTCATGAATATATCTGTCTGGGCTCAAAACAAATGCCAAATCCGGTTTCATTTGATCCTTATAATGTTTTTTAATTTTAACCTTCCCTTGCAAGAGAGAGCCTTCTATTTAAAATGTAATTTCAAAATTTGGATGCAGTGCAGTCCCTCTAAAAGGATGCCGGTGCCAAACGGAGCGAAGGAACGGCAGCAAAATCAAATTTTTTTTCTTAAAGTTATTTTGGTCTGAGCATAAAAACTGGCTGTAATATATGGCTTCTCGAAATGTGAGCTCATAATTTTCTTTGTTTGAAAAAAAGAAAGAAAGAAAGAGTGCGCCTTTGGAATGAGCTCATGCTATACTTACATTAAATTAGAGAGATCCAGGCATAGCATTTATTCTGTCTTGTGTTTGCTCTTTGTCCAAACCGCAGATACCGAACCTCCTCCTTGGCATGCTTTAACATTACAAGAACCCTTTATGCTTTTAAAGAGATTATAGGTGATATTAAAAGGATAATCTGCACTGATATTCTCTGCTTTGTCCTTTGGCATGTTGGACGCGTGTGTAATACATTGAGACTGATAATACTATAAAATACAAGCATCTCTCTGGAGGATTTAGATAAAGAAAACCATGTATGTAGACCAAAGAAACCAGAGCAAATAAAGCATAAAACATTTAACTTCACACTTTTTGCAGAAGCCTCCAGAGGGTTGAGTATCCAACCTTACTTGTCTCCTCGCTGATATGGATACTTCCCCTTTCCCTCCACTTCACTAAGCCATGAGAGGCTCCTGAAACTGGATAGACCCCTTAAACCCTTTTTCCACCCTTTCGTCATACTCCACACCCGCCCACCCTTCCCCACCTCTTGTCACTGCCAGGAGGATTTGCTCGGTTTAAAACCCCAAAAAACATTTGTCCTGAGGTATCAGCCCCCGGACTTTGACAAAAAGTCAGATTTCATCACTCTAATCTTTTACGCCAAAGTGCAGTGCATAGACCATCTTAAATCCCACTGCAACCCCATCAAAATACTACGAACCCGACGTCTTTATCCTTCAGTGTTACAACGGTATCAGACTAAGTGCCAGCTGTTTATGGCTGAGTGAGACTGCAGCTCCTCACCAGGTCAGCCCGACATCAGGATAGGAGATTTTTGAGTAAAACTAAGTTGACTGCATAATTTAATCTTGGAAAAATACAGTGTAATTGAGGTTTTGGGCTTGGATCAAAAAGAATCTGGAAATGACTTCTAGGAAGAGTGCGGTTCAGAGTTTTTCGGGCGGAGGAAGGTGGATGTTGTTTGTTTTGCTGTTATGACACTCCATTTGAAAAAAGTGTTGTCTGCATTTTGTGGTCCATGAATGTAAATTAGTAACCATAGGAGCCATCGGGCTTGTTGCACTGGTATATTAATTAGCTTGGCGCTGCTCTTGTCTTCCGCCATAAAAAGTCAGAATTTGGTTTTCTCTTAAGTCATGCATATTATTGAGAGTTAAATTACATTCTTGCAGTGTTTTTGCAGAGGCTTGGTGGGCTTATAAAAGATTAAACTGTTAAACATCGCTTCCACATTCTTTGATAGAAATTGTGTCTCAGGACTGAACCCACAGATACATAATGCAAAAGTCTTAATAATTTCCCTATAAATTTATGATTACTAGTAGGGGAAAAGGTGTGTCTGAAAAGATAATGTTTATCTTCGTACCTCAACCTTGAAACAGAGCAGCGCCAGCAATTCTCCAGTCTTATAACTTTACAGGAAAACACTCTCATCAATCATCTCCAGCACCTTGCATCGGATCAGGGAGGAGGGAATTTAAAACCCAAACGTGGCTCTTATTTCCTGGTCGGTCTAAGAGTCCTGTCAAAGCCCAGCATGCACTGCGACAGGGTGGTCCCTCTGACAGCTCTCTATTGTTCCCCGCCAAAGGGTCAATCCCCAGAGTTTTAAATTTTGGTTTCCATATCACAGCTTGACACCCGACCACTCGACAGGTCGATTATTTCACTCCCACAAAAACCACAAGCCCACTTCTTACTTCTCTTTCTCAGTGTTTTTCTTGGACTTCTGACATCTGTGAAATTCCTTTGAGATGATAAATGTTAGATTGTGTGACACACAAACATAAGAAAATGAACTCCTTTAGCAACAAATAAAGAGCCGTATCCAGGAGTAACCAAAAACAGTAGTTTTGTTTTCTTGGTCTCTGTTAGACAAACTTCGTCAAGGAAAATTAAATGAAACCCTGTTCCCTATAAACGTCCCTAATTAACAGTTACCACCTCCAAATCAGTTGCTTCCTAACACCCTGAAAAAGTTACAAGAGCTATTTTCAATTTTATACAAATCCAATGAAATCCCAACAGTCGCCGCAGACACAACGACTCAAGAATGTGGATTTTTTTTCATGGATGAAAAAAATGATCTTAAAGTTTATCCTCAGTCTCTGGGTCAGTTAAGTTAACTGGTTTCTGCTTTATTTGGACGATGGTTCAGTATTTTAGGAGACATGTTCATTTACTTTTACTTATGTCAGATTTGTCCATTTTATACATTGCAGTCAGCAGCTGTTAGCTTAGCTTAGCATTAAGACTTGAAACTAGGGGAAACAGCTAGCCGGACTCTGTCCAAAGATCATAAAATCTGCCTACCAACAAGTCTTCAGCTACTGATAATGATTTTTTAAAGCAAGATCAGAGTTTATATTGTCCCTTTTATCTACTGAGTTTAAGGTGAGCTGAAAAGCATTAGCACAGGAAAGTAAAGGCAACAATAGTGGCATAAATCACTGCTACCAGTTTGACAGGGTGCTATTATTTGCTGCTCTGTTTACACAGCAAGGTGTCCTTCATCATGATGAGTGGCATGTGGCATGTGGCGGGATGTGAACTTCCCCACATGAGAGGGAAGACTTGGGTAAACATTTCCATACTGTAATGCAGCCAGACAGAGAGAAAAAGATAAGCGAAAGTGATATTTTTCTGTGCCAATACAGCCTCATAGGTGGGGTTGTGCTGACTGTAAGGCCTGGCTGAGCTGCTTCTTCCTCCCAGAGGTTCAGACAGGATATGAGGTCATGAGTTGTGCTGACATGGATGTCCTCAGTCGACTCATCTGCCGAGGTCTTACCCAATATTACACCTATGTTTTAAATCATATAACGTAATTCTGACATCTCTGTTTATGCTGTCACGTGATATTCAGGTTTTTCTGTGCTTTTTTTTGTCTACAGATGCTTACAGTGGTCTATTTAAGGCCTAAATAATAGATTTCTTTTAATAAATCATTCTCTAGATTGTTACACTTTACACTTTACCTTTAATATAAAGTCAACACTGTTTAATCTACACTTAATTTTGGCATTTATTAGCAGCAAATAAGCATTAATAAATGTAGCACACTATATGTACTGTTAAGCAGATATACAAACATCTTTAAGTGTTTATTTGTATTTTTCAAGCAACTAACTAAACTATAGCCGATGTATAAAAGGTAAATTGCAGATTGTTATTGATGCAGTATATAACTTATTCATCAAAGCTACCTCACTCTAGAACTGTTTTTTTGATTACTTAAATAATGGTAAATTACAACAATTTAATCAATTAACAAAGTTAAAGTGTATATGTAATTGTACATTCTATTCTATTCCCAGTTTATTTACTGTTGGTTCAGGATTGTTTCAGGATACTTCATTTGAGAATCTTTGAGAATGTTTGACATATATCTTCAAAATGTCCTGCTTACAACTCCATAAAGTGTTAGAATAACGTGCACTGATTAAATGTTTAATAGGAGGGTTAAAGTTGAGTGTGAATGTCTTTCATTTCCATTAAGCTAATTGCCAACTGCAGCACGGCAGTAATCCTGTCTTTGTTAAACAGAAAAGGGCAAAAATGTCACCACATTGATTGACTTTCCCGGTTTGCACAGTTCACCGTGGCCACGTCCAGATAGCCCATTCACCACAGCAACACATTTGGGTTGGCAGATCCAGGCAGGCTCCTTCCTGCCTCCATATTTCACTCACTGCCTCGACACTGACTTGGCCCGGCAGCGCGGGCACAGACTCATTGTTCAGACGCTGCAGCTGCCAGCTACGAGGACGTAATGTGCAAGTTTCTCGTTGTCGCTTCCTTCCAGCCTGACAGGACGGGGGGGAAAAATGGCTTCTCTTTGCCAAGCTGTAACTCAAGAAGGTGTCTGCTAGAACAAAAGTAAAAAGAAGGTAAATCCAGAGAGTTTAGCTCTTGTTGGCATGTAAATGTATCCTCACAATGTCAAGTGTGTTTGTCCTTCTTTGGGTTTTCTCTGTTTACTGTTTCAGTTTGAGTCACGCCATCATTCACTGTCTCCACCTCTGGCGGAGGCCAAACACGGTTCATGGCAGGCATAGAAATGTCATGCTAACTCTACATTAGCTGCATTTTTCCTCATTGACCTCCAACCCCTTAAACCTTGGTGCTATTTCCTTTCACAAATAGAAGTTCAGCTCATACATCACCCCTGCAGATTCCACAGGCACCATAATCATCTATCAGGCCCTATTCAGTTGTTTCTTCTCTTTTTTTTCCCTGTGCAGTAACAAATAGTCCTTCAAAATGCTCTTATAACTGAATTTTACTGTAAAAAACACACAGGTGCTATATTACCATTGCAAAGCACCATGTTATCAACTGCTGTTCATGTTTTTGCCACCGTTTGTCCCTTTTTTATGGAATAAGACATTTTTAAACACTGTAAAGTCCAGCCCCATACATTTAAAGAAGGAAAAGGCAAAATCCGCTCAAAAAATCAAACGATTTCACATAATCACTGGTTTGAAAAAGAACATTTTCACAATGTTTATGCAGAAAACCAACTTAAATATGAGAAAACTCCTTCTGCACTTCACTGACTTTAAATCTAGACAACTAATTTGATACCCAGCTTAACATTGTTCAACAAAAATTTACAACGAGTGACAAGACCGAAACAGAAAATGTAAATAGTGCCACATATTTTTCTACTTTTTGCAAAATTCCCAACATTGCACAATCAAACTCATTACCTGAGCAGCAACAGAAATAGCATGCAACATTTAAGCTCTATTTAGGGGGCGATTTTTTTCTCCTTTTTATAACAAGTCTAAAAAAGGCTGGAAAAGTACAAGCAGTGTGGTTTGCGTCCTTGTGGTCAGAGTGGTCTAATCGCTGCATTCTGTCAGGGAGATGTAATCACATTACGCCATGCCATGACGACTCTCTGGGCCTAATTACCACCTGGCTCTCGGATGCAGTGGAGTGATATTTTGACAGTCCCTCTCACACACTTTAGGTAATGTTGCATACATAAAAAAGCACTTATACAAGAGCGGTATCTGCTTTATGTTACTGTTCTTTGTCTTCTAACATCTATTGATGCACCAGCTGGAGTCGGTCCAGCTGTGCATCTGTTCGTGTTGGTTCACCATCTCTTTGTGTTTTGTCAATGAGAAAACTCCTCAATAAATAAACAAAAAAAAAGAAAAACAGATGACAGTTTGTTGACCAGGAAATGTAACTTGATGTAGCTGCATCACAAGGCGGGCACAAACAAAAAGCCACTAAACAACTAGTTTATTCCATTATATCATGGAAACACTTTGAGCACTTTGAGACACACCAATCTACATCAGAAACTAGGCCATTACAGATGTTGTGCGTGCACACTGGTTTTAAGGAGGAAAGCTTTCTAAAACTGTATTTTCTTTAATACTATAATTTTTGAAGAGGAAAATGTTGCCTATTCAATTTTTCATCACATTAATGAAGAGAATTTAAGAAAAAGCTGCATCTTTTTTGCTTTTCTATGAAAGAGCAAAACATTACAAATGGAGTATTATTCCTCACTCTTAAAATTGATGGACTGAGGAAAAACTTAAGTTTCATATAAATAATTATGCAGACAGAGTCAGTGTCTTACAGTTTAGAGATAAAGTTGTGCAATTTAACGTCTCTTAAGATTAAGTGAAAGAAAAGGAGGGCAACTTGCCTTGTTTGTTACAGTAGATTCAGACAGATGAGCCTGAGGTGGACGAGACTGTGCAGCAATCTGCCTGTTATCTGGCCAGAGCAGAAAAAGGGAGTGTTGGCTGACCAGTCTGAATTAGGTCAGTAGCTGCTCATTTTTTCCTACAATGTGGGAGTGATACAGTGACGAGTGTCTAAATACACAAACAAAGGTGGTGCAGAGCAGGGAAACTTTTTCTCTGCAGAATACACACTCCTCTGGCCTTTTATGTGCCAACAGGGCTTGTAGATCACAGTGTAGAATTGTTGCCTCAGTTTATCTACAGATTACAATTTGTATCACTTTGGCTTGTTTAAAGTTTCTAAAAACTATTTTTTTTATAATAAGCTGGACTTTTAGCTTGCTAAGATCAATTACACATCTCACACCATTTGTAAGAACTGATTCTGTCATTAGTAAATATACTAGTGTGAATGATGCAAAGATTTAAACACGTTAAATCAGACTTTTGCTGTAAAATAAATGCATTGTGGTAAAAAAAAAAAAAAAAAATTCTTTCTGGCATTTATCAATCCAATTTCTTCAGCTTTACCAAAGCTACTGAGCCTCAGTAACCATGACGCAGCCATATCTTTTCTCTGTTTTTACCCCTCTTTCTGGATTTAATTCACCAATTAATTCATTTAATGCATATTTGTTAACTGGACATAAAATTTTACAAACCAAATACTAATAACTACCAAGCTATAAACCCGTTTGCTGCTGATTTTTTGAGGAAATGAAGACCAGAGGTGCACTGACGCATGTGGGCACCAGTCAGAATGTGTTTTTGAAGGGTGTAGAGATGTGGTTGCATGTCGCATGTGTGCTTAGCGGGTGTCACTGAATGTGTCATATTTGTGTGATTCCTGACCTCAACTTAGGGTCACGCTGACGGGGTTTGGACTGCAAATATCTGAGTTAACGTCATGTACAGTAGTTGGTTTGAGGCATAACTTTCCTTCCCTTAAAAGGAAGTGTTTAACACAGAGCCTCCAAAAAACATGTGTGTGCTTTCCTGTACCAGGATTTAATAAACAAAACATCATTTTTTTTTCAAGTTTATATAATCTCTTCTAACATATCCCATCCTCCAGTTTATCATATATAAGACTTGACCCTGGTTTTTTAGAGGAATGTATGATATGCACCAGGCAGAGGCATTTTCTGGGAGGAACACAGGTGTGTGTTTCTGTAGTCAGGAACAACGCTGCAGCCTTCGTTAAGACCTCTGCAATCACATGTCACGCAGCTGATGAATGAGGCAGATTTGTGTCTCCTCACCAACAGTTTTGAGAGTACTGATAAAATCTTAACAACGCACAGGTGAGGACAGATCCTGCTCATGCACGCAGTGGAATAAGCAGACATACGGTGTAACAGCTGCTCGACAATTTCCTAAAACATGCTGTTATTCATATAACTTCTTTTTTCTCCCTGGAAAGTTCACAACCTGCCTCTAAGGTGAACCTGCAGAGACAGGAACGCGGCGATAATTAATATCCCAAAAATCCTAGATCGTAAAAACGAAAAAATGATCTCGAAAGGCAGTGTTTCTGTTTTCACAGTGCAGGGCAGGTCTGAGATGATGAGGACATCACTGAAGAATGTCCTCGATCTGATCCACGTGAATGATGTCACCTCGTGTGCAGTTAAGTCAACCAGATGGCATGAAGATATACTGTGTGCCCTGCAAATCATTTAAAAGCGGGGGAAGGTCATGTGGTGTCATGTTTGCAACTACTGTGCTTTTAAATTACAGTAAAAAAAAAAAAATCCGTTATGCTAATTATAACTTATTGTGCCAGTAAATTACATCAATGCAAGTTTTGTTTCATGTCACCTATGAGCTGTTTTCCCGTCGCACAGTTTCACTTCCATGGCAAGTTCACAACTTTTTTGGACTTTCCCACAGAGGCCAGCGTGCATTGTGCAAGAGTCGTGACTAATAAAACACAGAAAATTACAATTTCAAGTTTTTTATGGGAAAGCACACACGTCTTATTAGTGTGAATCATGAAATGTTGCTGAAGTAGTGACATCCAACACCCGCAGACATCTGATTTCAATGCTGCACGAAAGCTGTAGCTGTCAACCATAGAGTAAAGTACAGAGTAGGACTGTGTTGGTAACATACTACAGCCATGCAGTGGATATATCATTATATAAAGACAATTATCCACCTTAGTTTATGACTTTAGCGATAGCCAATGCTGATGTCAACAACAATCCATATTTTTAAGATTTTTTGAGGGGATCCACTTTGCTTTTTTTCATTCTTCATTTATATAATGTTACGATGCCTGATGTTTGTATTAACTGTTGCCTAAGTGTCAAATAATGACATAAACATATGTAGAAGTAATCACTGTGAGCGAAAAGACTTCAGACTGCTCCAAGACTCAGATTTTTAATGATTTTTTCTGCTATTAGGACCAGATGAGATCATCTCATCCTCATTTATTAGTAGTGATCTGCTCTTTGCTTTGCCATCTGCAGACAGAAACTGGCCAGTCGTAACATTTTCTATTTATCTTCAAACAGATACTTCAAAATCTGAGGTAATCTGATATTAGTCAATACACTGGCTCAGATGATCAGTCAGCTGTATCTCAGAAATTCTGTCTACACCCCTCATTACAGTTTATAGCCCTGATGTGGACGAACTGTGAGAAGTTTGACTAAAAGGTGTTTTTTAGGTTCATTCCAAGGATTTTACTGGACGCTTGCAACCATTTAAGGTGAAAATGGTTGAAAGCATCCAGTATTTAACAATAATAAAAGCAAAAACTACAGAAAAGTCAGATAAATTTTACATCTTTGGTATTGTCTCATGAATGAAGTCTTATAACAGGCAGCAGACATAAATGGAAACCAATGACCAGTTTGAAATCTGAGTTTTGTGAAGATCTATAAAGGTTTAATTATAATCACTTTTTACCTTTGGTAATGCAGTTTTATCTATTCAGGATTTTGTGGCAGTGATTTTGATGCTTGGATGTCAAATTAAACTCCATGTATTCACACTTGATCTCCTCCAAAAAGAAACAACTGCATTAATACTTTTAAAACCACGTGAAAAGCCCATTTAAACAGCAGCAAATGAAAGTTCCATCTAAGAAAACCTGGACTCAGTAACACCAGACCTTTTGCCTCTCTTCTCCCTTTGGTATGAAATGATCCCAGACCAGCTGGCTTTGTAAACATGAGGGTGCTGTGTGCATTCTGCCGACATTACGTCACAGGAGTTCGAGGTATCCAAGTTCATGTTTCATGCCTGTTGCTGCCATCTGGACACATCAACATGCGAAGCTACCTGGTGCAGATTTAAGTGGGAAGGATAGCAGGATGAATGGGCTCATGTTCCCTCACGGGGTCTCTCTGGGTTCAGTGCATCACATGACAACATTAGCTGAACTCCTCACACTGACATCAGTCATGATGTTCCAAACTTGAGCTGAGATTTAGTTTTGTTTTTTTTTTTTACTATGCATGAGTTGGTGGGGATGCAAACAGTCATAAAGTTTGCTCCCTGTCTCTCATTTCTCTGCAGAAGAACAAAGGCGAGCAGAGTGCCTGTCATGGTGAAGCTGTGTGTGTGTGTGTGTGTGTGTGTGTGTGTGTGTGTATCTGTGCGCTGAAGTCATGTTTAAAGTAACATCTGTTGATGGTTAGGATGCCGCTCTCGCTCTCACACCCCTGCTGCTCCTTCAGTACCCAACGCGCGATGAGGTCATCACTCACGGACGGCTGCTCGACTGCCATTTAATCAGAGGGGAGCCGGGTTCATCCCCGGCCCCCCCTGCCCAAATTAACATGCTTTTAAGGGCTTCCAGGGAGAGGATCAGTCAACAGAGAGAGACTATAAAAAAAAAAAAAATCAAACTAAAATAAAAAAACACAACAATATCCTGCAGCCCATTACCGTGAGATGTAATCACAACTTCCTTTCAGAGCCCATAAAAGGAAATGATTACATCCAGTGAAAATGCATCCTACAACAACAACAGGACAAGAGTGAAATGAAAGCCTGGAACAATGCGGTACGTCTTGTAGCGTACATATCAAGCCGTGGCAGCCGGTTTCAAAACACATGGAGAGCCGTTTTAGCTCTGCTCAAACAAGTGATAAGTGGCTTTTCCTTGCAGAAGTCAAAGCTATTTTGGGGGTTCACAGTTTTTCTAGCCCTGTAATAATGTTTTGGAAGGCGTGCAGAGCAGAACAGAAGCCGCTGAACAAACTCAGGGTTTTGTGCTTGGTTTACTGCAGCTCTTCAGGGATTCTGTTTCTTCCTGCTCGAGGCAGTCTTGATGACATGTCTACCTCGACATCTTTAAAAGATCAACGGACTGTGAGATGACAGAAATATATCTTGTTGTAAAACTTTTTTTGGTGATCAGCCCTGGAAGTTTTGACAGCGTAGAGAACATCCCCCGGTTTTATTGACTGCTGGACTGTAAGTTTCAGAAGATAAATCCAGTTTATTTCAGCTGTTTTTACTGTGTTTCATCATGTAGGATAACATTATCATCTCCAAAGTAATGTTTGTGATCTGGAAGCACGGGAACATATCTGAAATATTTGTGGGAAATGCTGCTGACTCTCTCTCTCTCTTGCAGAGTTAGATAAAAGCTTGAAAGCATGGGTGTTTTGTTAGCTTAGCATAAAGAACAGAAACAGCTGGCCTTTCCAAAGCAGCACCTGTAAAGCTCTGATGAATACATTTTATTGCATTTGCATAATCCATTGCTAAACATGTTTATTATTTTGATTTTTCAGGGAAGTTGAAATTTGCCCAACAATCACAGTAAGTTCCTAAAGTCTCAAAAGGCCTTTCTACAAACACACACTGATCAAAAATAAAATTTAAAAAAACTCAAGGAACTAGATGTGCCTGATCAAGAAAAAGTCGCACAAACTCAAAACCATACAAACATTTGGGAGGTGTGTGCATGGGCTTAACACCTAAATGAGATAATAAAAGCTCAAACTTAGCACACTCCCAACATTGCAGAGAAAAACAATGCAATCAAGGGAAAACAGTGGAGCTAAACGGATGTTTCCAGCAAACTAGGAAATAATTACAGCATCCACTCTTTGTTTTCTCTGTCAAATTAAAGGAGAGTCTTTATTTTCAAACACAATCATACTCAATACAACATTGACGGGCCTTTCTTCAGAGGTGGTCCATCTTACGTGCATCACAGCACTTTAAACTGCTTATAAAAGACCTGCTAGTTGAAAGGAAACAGTGAAAGGAAACTTTTTTTTCAGAGTGCCATTATAAGCAATAAAACTTGCGGTCAAAACTGCAAAACTGAGACTTAAGTTATAATAAGAGGACACCGCCGAACACACGTTTGCCTAATAACTTTACACATCGCACACTTCTGCATTGACGACCAATACAGAGTCCTCAGCTACATAAACAAGGCTGCGTCCAAACACTGAGGACAGATGAGAACAGCAGATGCAGACGCCTCCCCAAATACACTTTTACATGCCTTTATGTAAATGCACGAACGCTGAAGTCTGCTGGCAAACCGGAGACCCAAAAAATACACCCTCATCAACTATTTCCATGGTAATCTGGCATCTCGTTGAACACGCAGTGTGATTGATGCTTCTCAGAGCCATTAGGTTAGTTTTTCTTTTTTGTTCTCCTCTCAGTCGTATAAATCTTTCGCCTTTTCTCACGCGGTAATTAGCTGAACTCTGGACGGGGGCCTATTTTTCATGGCAGCCTGTCCTTCCTGACATGCCGGGTGACAAAGCGCAGACCCTCGTCACACCGTCCTCCGGTCCAACTCAAACATTCTGCTTCGGCAAGAGTGCAATGATGTGATTGTCCCAACTAGGTCACGGGCCGACATCCAGCTGTGTTTCCTTTGAGAAATTAATTGCTGAGGGTGCATGTGTGTGTGTGGCTGTCTGATTGTGTTGTAGGTCGGATTTTATGGACTGATGCACATACCCTCTGTTTGTGTGTATGATATGTGATACTGCTGAGGAAGCAGTAAACACAGTATTGCCCGGTAACTGCTCTCCATGTGACATTTACCGAAGAAATCAGACATGTTTCCACCTCTGGTTTCCAGACGTTTTCTGTCTTAGCTGGCAATGTTCAACAGCACAAATAATTAATTCCAGACCTGTCTCACATTTCAGTATTTTGAGGATCACAGTTTCACCAATGGAAACGTTAAGACCTCTGCAACATATCTGTCCAGTAATTGTAATCTCTTGTAATCCATTGTAAGCAGCATTACACAGGTACAGTACACTGCAACCAAACATCACACAGATGAAATTACAGCTAAGAGGCACGACATGCTTTCGTCTCTTATCATGGCCTCTAAATGAATCCTGCTCTGTTATATTTCATAGCACTTGATAGCATAAGTGTTACCAGGATTCCTATAATAGCACAAACTGTTGAAGTCCACAGTCAGTTCAGTTCTAGTGCTTAAAATGCTCCAGCAGGCTTTGCCTTGAACTATAAATGCTTAAATCATCATGCCAACACCTTCACAATGACAATGACACTATTTTAATGTTGTAATGTAGCAGGTATAGTGTTGACCATGCTCCATCTAAATATAGCGTGTTAGCTTGCTAACATTTGCAAATTAACGTGCAGATTTGCAGATATTAAGTCTTAAACCAAAGTATTACACTAATTGAAACTTTGACCTAATGGTACTAAGGAAAAGGTCAATGCATTGCAAAAGTTATCAGAAATCATCCTCTGGACACTTGAATGTCTGCAACAACTTTAACATCAGTCCAGCTGATAACTGTTGAGGTATCACACTCAAAAACTCAAATGAAACCTCATGGTGGCCTTCAAGGAGAAGCTCAGATCGCCAAAATCATTAGACCCCCACCGAACAAAGGTTTGTATGATTTCATCTTATTGAAATATTTCACAGAATAAATGGAAACTTTGACCTGCTCTTTGCACAACAGAGCGAGCTGGATTCACAAAGTCTCCAGGCTCCATCATTTGTGAAACATGAAAGTCTCTACAGAATTCTGTGGCAACTCATCCAGTTGTTGTTAA
>JAPZDZ010000017.1:4482357-4498016 GCA_029783805.1 Acanthurus tennentii | reverse complement strand
CAGGAGAAAGCAGATAGCAGGGAAAGCTACAGTTTTGCTGGTTTTCAAATGGGGATGATTTCAAGGAAGAATTGTCCCCAGACAGGAAGTAGAATACACATGACGCTCAGCAAACAACAGTGTGCTAATTAGTGAACTTTGAAGGCGCTGATGGGTGTTTAATTGTTCTGACAACCAATTATTGTAAAGGCCATGTCATCTAAAATTGTTAGATAAGACAGAAACCATGTCTTTCTGATTGGCCTGTTTGTTTCTTGGTTAGGATTAGATGGTTGGTTGAATGGTCAAGGTTAGATAACGTCAGAGCCTTGGTGAGCCTCGCACTGCGTCATTGTCATAAACCAGATCTGCAGAAACTAAAATGCTCTAAGCTGGGAGTAAAATCTCCACCCATCATGTAAGAATATTCATTTTTTTGTCATTTTGTGAGCTGTTGGCAGCTGCAGCGAGCATAAACGTCATCATGCACATGGCCCTGATTATATCTGCTGCATCATGGAAAGCTCCGGTCGGGTCAGAGAGCTTGAAGAGGAATCTGAGTGCAGTGGGGCCTTGTTGTATATTTAACATAGAACAAAGGCACTAAATAAAGTTAAAGAAGGCAATGACGCACTGGCAAGTCCAGGCAATGCAGATGACTAACGTTATTAGCTTCAGGAAATGAAACAAAGACAGTCGGAGTTAAAAATCAATTTGTGTGATTAACGCAACAAGCTGCGTCTTTATGATTTGTGCACAAAGGCAAGCGGTTCAATATGAATCAGAGTCAATAAAGAGTCATATATTTGTTATGTTCTGCATTATTAAGCAGCAATATCATCTGTGTATTTCATAATAGTGCAGCATTTTTCCACCCATTAACCGCAGTGTTTCCTCCTTACTGTTGCAGTAACTCGCACATAAAGTTTAACTACTGTTACTTCAAGTAACTCACTGCTGCCACATCGGCTTCATTTTAAAATTGTCTGCATCGTGTCCTACTCTTATTTTTCAAATGACATCAAGCTAAACTTGTAAAACAACAAATGCAATATTCTGCATGGAAGTATGGGGATATATCAGACAGTAAAATAAGCATCCAACCAGATTTAAGAGATATTTTTAGATTAGCTAATGACAAACTTTTCCAACTTCTTTTTTTACAATATTGTGAAGCTAAAACAGTGAGTAGATATAAGCAACAAGTATGACTGACTATGAATACAAGGCCTACTCCTCATTCAGTTTATGAAACTAATAACTAAAGTCCAGTCATTCCTTGTTGGAGTGTTTTCTGAAGTTTAACTTTGTCCTGAAACCTTTTTCTACATAAATTTCTTTGTTGTCTGTTTGTTGTAGTTGTGATGCAGATTCATCTCATAAGAGGAGGCACAAACTCTTTTTTTATTTTCTCTGCTTCTGATATTCTCCTGCTGACTCTCTTCCTATTTTATTTTCTTCTTTGTCTTTTAAATAAAAAAAGCCATCACAGATGTAACAAGAATGTCATTTTGTCTTTGAATGTGTTTGAAATTTGATGGAACAAGGACAGATTCTTGAAATTTGCAAAGATGTGACTGAGGCATCAAAAAAAATTGGTTGTAACAACTATGTAAAAGACTTCAAAGCCGGTTCAGCTATTTTTTTCCTTTTGAAAATGTCCCCATGTTGCATTTTCACTCATAAAAATGGGAGCCTCCAGCTATCATCCCCTGCTGATAGTTTTTAATGCAGCGCAGGCAGCCATCCATCACTAATGCTGCGCAGTGTACTGATGCAGCTACAAGCATTACTCACTTTTACACTTCCACAGATATGAGCTGCCACTGTCTGCAGCAGCAAATCACACAGTAACCACTCTGTCCTGCACAGACTTAAAGACATGTATGTAAATTATTTATACACCCGGAGACAGGCTGTTTCTATGGCGGTGCACTGGGGAAAAGGCTGTTTTGGAGCAAGGCGTGAGCAATAAAATGCTACATAAAGATAATGGAATGAATATCTCCATTGTGTTTTATCAAATTTTGCATTAAAGCAAAAGAAACTGACAGAATAGCTGGAGTTGACACTGAAGTTTTGGGACAATTGCTGCTTTAAAGATTTAAGAACTTCTCAAACATATTCAGAAAATCAGAGTAATTTAGCTGCTTCAGTATAAAGTGAATCACATGCTACTTTCCCTTCTTCCTAATACAGACTTTTCCTTTTTTATAATCATCTGTCCCTGAAGCTCTTACGCTTGTCTTCACTTGCTCTCATGGGAGCGACTTCTGCGAAAGCGCTGTCCTGATCTTTCAACGCGCACTCCACCGCACCAACTGATCTCAGCTGACTTCATTTGACTTCACTTGACAGCACAAGGCTGCGGGTCAAACTGTGAGACACACAGAGAGACTAATGTTGGACAACATTGGTGTTTCTCTCATGATATATATATAGTGCTCTTTTCCCAGAGCTCTGAGCTGCTGGTATTCTGTGAGAGAAACAAGATCCTCAGGACTGAATCAAGTCTCTGTTCCTGTAGCCAACGCCATGTGTCCCTCAATCTGCTCCTTACATAAACTGATTGACCCAACTTTATTCGCTCAATGTTTCCAGGCTGCAATAATCAGTGAAAAATCTGCAAGATCCACAACATCTGCATGTTATATTTTGACTGTCAAATTGGTTGAACTGTCAAGCAAAATCTTAAACATGACAAATATAAACTAGTTTTTACGAAGTGAAGTGATTCTCTACATGTTCCTTTACACTCTAAAGCTGAGTGAAAAGCCTGCAGTCCAGGAAAAGGGCACAGTGCAAAAATCCATCAAAACGGGACATTGCTACTCACTTTCAGACAGTCTTTTCCTCGGGGCATTTATTGTGTTACACCTGTTATGAGTTCAATCTCAGTGGCAGACAGGTGTGAGGGCACGGAGTTACAGATGTTTTTTTAACAGTTCTTAAAGATTCCCTGTGGAGTTTTTGCCCTCCAGATGTGCTGTGGAGGGATGTCGTGGGTCCCTGTACACATCTTGGTGTCATTATATTGTTCTGATCAATATTTGGTGACTGTAACATGGCAAGAATCATAGCAACATACTAACAAATCTGGTCATTAAGAAGACTGTTAGGGACCAGACATGAATGTAAAATGGCTCGTAAATGTTTTAAATGAGTAAGTTCAACAAATTTAAGTTTTTTAGACCTCTGGTACACACACGTGTCTTTTCAGTGAAAACC
This sequence comes from Acanthurus tennentii, assembly GCA_029783805.1. Classification (NCBI taxonomy): domain Eukaryota; kingdom Metazoa; phylum Chordata; class Actinopteri; order Acanthuriformes; family Acanthuridae; genus Acanthurus; species Acanthurus tennentii. The sequence continues at coordinate 4,494,809 of JAPZDZ010000017.1, read as the reverse complement.
ATTGGATGTTAACTTACCTTTTATGTAATTAAAACTTCGATTCCTCCACAGATTATGCAGGCATAATGCAGTCTCTTTGAGCCAGTTAATAAAACGCATCAGTGCAATGAAAATTATCCCTAAATCTCTTTAAATATGAATCTTGCATGTTACTACTTTTTATATGAATGATGAAATTCAGTAAATAATGAATTTTATGTGCTTCATTTTGGGCCAAAACTCAGCAGGTGAATTAGAGTCTCTGTTGCACGTCCCTGAAATTCTTACTCAATCATTTTCCACCTCAGCAGAAGATCAGCTCTAAATTATTTGATGACAGCTTAATAGAAATAAAACCAACCACTTTAAGTGCACAAAATATTTAAAATATTATACAATTCATGATACTTATTACAGTTCATTATAACTCCTAACCTAACTGATTCAAACAGAGACGGCTTGGAAAGACTTAATATTCTGAAACAAGTAAAATGCCTCAGAATGACAGTTATAGCCAAAAGACTTCTCAGCATCTTCTCATAAGTGTTGGTTATCTGTTCTGTGGTGCACATCTGGCTGCCTGCTCAGGAAATAATGAGAATCTGAGAGCAGTGAACTGTGGGAAAGTTCTGTAAATCCACATTTGAGTCATCAGAAAACTTCTGCCACTTTCCCATCAAAATTTGGCCCATTCGTGCTCCATTGTTGCAAAAAGTGGTGAGATTTTTCCAGAGATTTACTCACAAGATAAACCTGGAGCTTCGTTAAAGATCCAGGCGGATGAAAAGAACTTAAACTGGAAGCATGTTTGATCTGTTTTTAAGAGCTAATCAAGAAAGGATTTCTTTGATTCGTTCACACACACACACACACACACACACACACACACACACACACAGTCACACTCATCCTTGCGTGGCGTTAAACACCAAGCTCTCTCCACTCATGAATCAAACCTCTTCAATAAAGCCTCAGAGCCAGGCCATCTAATCCGACCTACAGCTGGTGGAGCTCAAGGTGCCAAGAGGTTTGCCTTAATGCGCGTCTTGTTTAATGATCTCTGCCCCACTACCCTCAATCTGTCAATCACCCTGTAAGGAAATGAATTTGCAACAAGGTGTTCTGCTGCAGGAAAGTCAAAATATGATATAAAGTTATTTACACGCATTAGATAAATAAGTTTAGGCTTCTGGCTATGAAAATGAAGCCGTGTCTAAGAATGAATGATAAATTGAATCATATGTAAGGGTAAAACTGTCCAATTTAACGACAAAATAGCCCAGTTACAGACATTCTGTGTTGTTTCTCTTAACCACCGCCATTTAAATCTTGTTCATCATCGCCTCGGATTTATCTTGTGACCTGATCCGACAGGTTGAGTCCATTGCGCCATGGATCAAAACAGATGCAGCTGTGCCTGAAAGTATAGCTCGCTACGATCCCAATTTAAGCTCAGCTAAATCTGTTATCATACCTGTCAGATCAGGTCATACACTTGCCTCTAATATTAAAGGCTGTGTCCCAAACCAACATATTGAACTAAGCTTACTGTTATCTGTTTTTTCTCATCGGCTGTTTATTTGTATATATTTAAAAAAAAACTGAGCCCTGCCCTTCAGAACCAATCAAAGCTAATCCCACAGGCCAAAATGAGTTTCATTGCGTCAAAGTAAACAGAAGGTCTGACTTATCTCCATTATAGAGCATCAAAGGTTACAGTCCAAAAATAAAATGTTCAGTTTAGATTAAGATCTAACCATGCAGTCAGCTCTGCAAGGCTTCATATAGGAACGTCAGCTTTTTTGAGCTAAATGCTAATGTCGGCATGCTAACATACTCACTATAAAAATTCTAACTTTTTTGAATGAATCACACAATGCTGCAGAGGCTGATGGGATTTTTTTTTTTGGTCTAAAGTGCAAATTAACTCGATTTTAGGGGCTGATACTGATTTTTGGGAGTAAAAGAAGTTTATGTTGATATATATTTAGTATATAGAAATACATATTTTTGAAGAGAACCCCCTAAAACACAGTTATCAAAGAGACAGAATATTTTATTGTTAAACAATAAACTTGAGAGTCTTAAATGACTGAAATAGTTAACCTTACTGTGAATTTAATTATCATACACCATCCCAAGCAGCTGTTTCTTTATTCAGTTCTATTAAAAAGTTCCTTTATAGGCGCAAATGCAACAATAAATATGTGTGTTTATATATATATGTATATGTATATGTATATATATGTATATGTATATCCATATGTGCATGTGGACATATTTTTAATAAGCTAATTTGATTGGTTGACCAATATGTCAAGCTCTAGTTTAGTCATGAAGACAAATTTCAAACTAAACTTTTAACCTGATGAGAATTACCAAAGGTATTTCAATTCATCCTGGGGTGGGGGGTGGGGGGTGGGGGGACATGAGTGTTTGAACCATCATCCAAGAGTGTTGAGACATTTTAAACCACAAATATCAACCAAATGGCGTCATTAAAGGAAAAGTCAGACAATCAACCAAAGACATAAGGGTTCATTATGTGGAAACAATGAATGTCTTCATTGCCAATTCATCATAATAACATCAAAGAGCTGATGTTAATAGTAAAAAACAGTGCAGCCATTGTAAGTCATCACAACACAGACACAATTCACTGTAAGCCGGCTGATTAATCTGTTGGTCTGCTGCCTTCTTTTTGTCTTTAGACAGATTAGCAGCACCAGAAGGCTGTGGCTCTGTGTCCCGCTATCGTACGTACTTAAACAGATCAACCTGTCACTTCTAGTCACACGCCAACCCCCCAAGCCTTTTAAAGCTGCATCTGGAGCGTGCTGAGGTCTCCTCCTGTCAGCCCAAATATTTACTCACAGGACGGAGGTTTGTGGGCAAAACGCTTAGCACCTGTTGATTCATTTTATGTTTATTGTCGTCTGTTAAATAGCAGGAAGAAGGGAGCTTACTTTGTCTAATAAACAGCAGCAAATCTTCCTCTTAAAATGTGATATCAGCCATTTATGTGGCTATAAATGCAGCTTTCCTTTTTCATATCCTGTGAGGGACCACAGGCCTCAAAGCGTGGTGATGTTCTTCGAGAGCTATGCTAATCCTTGTTCTTGGTAACATCTCTCTTTCGCTATGCCGACCACCACATACCAACACATCATCAAGCTATGGATGCCGGTGCAGGGCATCCCATTTGAGCATGTGATAACAGCTTTGGCATTTATTTTTTTTAAACAAAGTCAAAAATATGCCATAAACGACTGAGTTTAACGATTAAGTTAAAACGCTTCACTGGCTTGACATTTTGTTGTTGTGTCTTGCCTTCTTGCACTCCTCTAAGTGTGTTTCCAAACTGAGACGTGAGTGAAGGCCTCGTAACTTGACCCCCCTCCCTCCCTCACCCGTCCACCCTGCACTTAAATACTGTATGTCACCGCTGCAGGTTCTCATGGACACGCTGCCCTTTGGAAATCCCCCCCCATCTGCAACCAATACGAGCCATCGTGCAGCACCAGCGTCCGCTCAAGACAAGTATCACTGCACAGGAGAGGATGAATTATCCCTGCAGCCTTGATGTGGCGGATGAATTGACAACAGGGTGTGTTGCCACCACCGGGGCAGTATCATGTTTTACCCTTGTCAGCAATTTCAATTGAAAAGCATGGGTGATTTACTGTAAGTCTGCCAAACACTTCGAGCTCGAACGCATCAATTTTGGCCAGAATGCTCAGAGCCATGTGCAAATGAAAGGCATAAATAACCAAATAAACTTCACAGCGAGGCTACTTTGTCTCTCGGCTGAATAAATCCAATTAGCTTAAATTAAATCAGCAGACATTCCCTTGTGACTCTGAGACCCTCCTATAGTTTCTCTCTACTGGCCTCTAATCTCTAACTGTCTGTTTAGCAGCAACCTTGCAGAAAAGCTGCCACAACGCAGATTACATCCCGCTCACTAAGTGATCTGTAAATCCATTTGAGTTAGACGTTTCAGTTCATCTGTACTTTAAGCCATTGTTCACAGCAAACTGGGCAATGTGATATTCATTTATAGAAATTCTCAGTAAAATAAGAAAAGTTTTTAATTAAAATACACCACTAATGAACTATGTGTGCCAAATTGAAAAAATAGATATAATGCAGGGTGAAACTGCAGTCATTTCTTGCAAAAGAAATACTCCAAATATCTTCTTTTACCACTTTACAATTTAATATTTTACCAATTTCTACACAGACAGTGTGAATGCTGATGAACCCAAACATGTACAGATGCAACCTTTTCTATTTGCATTTTCTCCTGCTGAATAAAAGAGATGAATATTAGCTCTGTCAGGTACGGAGCATGCACACACACACATTCACATCCCCGTTCACACAGCGTCTCAAAGCCGCTCCGGTCTTACCTCTTGCAGCGAAGCTTTAGCCCACTGTGCTGTTGTGCCTCTGCAGTGCCACTGGCTGTGCCTTCAGCCTGCCGCCTCAGATGAAGCGTTATCCTCAGTGTGTGTGTGTTTGCTCTGCTCTCCTTCCCGCCTGTGAGCGAGCGTCCCCCTTTTTCTCTCCTCTGCCGCGTCCTCAGCTGGCCTCTTGTACAATCCAGGTGGTCTGATGGGTGGGAGAGAAGAAGAGGAGGAAGAGGAGCGGGTCCTGAGACTGAGGGAGCCGTTATGTGTGTGTGTATGTGAGTGTGTGTGTGTGATGACTGTGAAGACAGACTGTATGTGTGTGTGAGTGAGTGTGTGAAAAGAGAAGGAGAGAGCGGGGGGTGGGGGGGGACACGACCTGCCATGCAGATATCAGCCCTGTTGCGGTTAAATTTAAACCACCCTCCCTTCTGACACCTTGAGCCACGGCTGCCCTCCCTCTCCAGCACGTACACACACACACACACACAAACACACACTGGGACGTAAGCACACACACAGCTCTGACGGTACCATATGGCCCTTGACAGAAGACTGAGCCCCTGGGAGTCTGTGACTGTCCCTGAGGAGAGGAAGAGCAAGGGGGGTGGGGTTGGCAGGGGCAATATTTAGACAGGGAATTTAGATTTTTTTCTTCAGTTGTTGGTGGGAAAATAAAAGAAAAATTGCATCAGAACTGCAACTTTTTGCATCACCTTTACCATGCAGTCAGACTGTCTCTTTAAGAGAGACTTGTGAAAAATAGGTTTCATATAATAAACGATATAACTGATGTAACATCATCTGAGTTATTATGGACATTTTGAAACAACAAAAGATTAAAAAATAGATGCAACATAAACAGAAACATCATCCTTTTTATTTTAGGTATTCTCTTACTGACTACATCACCCACAATGCAACTTGAGACTCAGGGGTGTTATGCTGGTAGCGTCTATGGAGACCTTGAGTAACTGGCCTCAAGCAGAACTGAGAGAAAACCACAGAAGTCTGAAACTCAGTTTACACATCACCAGATTTTCTGTTTCATTTTCAAATTTTCAGTCTTTAGCCGCTGACTCAAGTGACATCACTTAAGGAAATTGATCAGATTCTCCACAGCGCCCTCTAGAGACACGTAATGCTGAGTTCCAATTACCTCCAGAGTTTGGAGTTTGGGTTGAAAATGATGTCACACCTGAGGTGAAGGGGGTTTCAGTACAATGAGTTAGGAAACTGATCACACCAGTTACCAGCCGGGTTATCAATTGTTAACCATGTTAGCAATACCAGTAAATAATAACACATTATGTTGTATTTTGCATATATAAACACTGTAGCCGCATGTCCAGAGCTCACAGACAAGACAAAAGAGCTAATAAACAGTATATTACTGAGTCTTCCACTCCTGTTGACACATATAGCCATCTTGAATTTTTCTTTGTTTAACCGGTTGTTGAGATTCTCCTAAAGTTGGAGTTTGGAGAACATCATCAAAGTCGGAAATCTACCTCGGAAATCCACCTTGACGGTCGGAGATCTGACTTATACATGGGGCATTCCAGTCAAAATTCCCATCTGGCACTTGAAAATTCTGACCTCCCGGTTCAAATTGAACGCAGCATAAGTATTTGTACAACTCACATATGTAGTCATTCTCCTTAATCCCTGTAAACAGGCTTTGATGAGTAACATCCACGGAGTTCCCCTTTAACAAAGCCCTTTAAGTGATCTTTTCTTCACCTTGGAGCTGGGTGGGGTTGCACCAAAAATAAGTGCCTGACACTTTAAGAGCCGTCCACTGCTGTGGTCTAAAAAAACTGGGTTAGTTTCTGATGCAGGAGGGTCACAGACGGTTGAGTCACAGGCAGAGTTTTTCCTCAGCAGACGTCAGAGCCGTAACAGAATTATGGCCATTGTTCGGCTTCAGATGGCGTGCAGAGCAAAAATAAATTGCTTTGAAATGAATTAGTTTTCTATTCAAAGTCATCTTTTTATTCTGGATCAGAGGAGTATCATACCCAAGTAACCAAATAAAGGCTGAACTGCGGATACGTGCAAATGTGTGTTTCTTTATGTGGACGTGTGTGTGTGACCCGAATTGCGTCAAGACTCAGCCAGAGTCCTCCAGCTGTCAGTGGTTCCTCTCCTTGACACGCTGCCATTAATCTCGCGGTCAACTCTCTTTTCTTCTTTCACCTTCATTTGCCCAGGTGTGTGTGTGTCTGTCTGTGTGTGTGTTTGGCATAAGAGCCCATGTTGAGTGCTTTATAATTACCCTCTTACACACCATGCTGGTTTTGACCAGATGATTTGAAGACAGTTGTTAGCGGGAGGAAAATGAAGTTTGTTCTGGTTTATTTGACTTGACTTTGATGATTTGGATATTTGCACACTTTTCAGCAATCAGCTTGCATTTCTGACTTTTCCTTCAGTGTATGAATGTATAAATGTAAAATGTAGATGTTAAATAATTAGTAATGTTTGTATATCTGTGCTGTCATTTGATGCAGAAGGTGGGTTCAGGGAATGTCTGAGAGTCAGTTGAATTAGACGGGAGGGGAAATGATTCAGCAAGGAGAAAACGATGTGATGCGCTCTTTAAAAAAAACAGGGGTTTATAAGCTTACAGAGGACTATGGGGAGTGACTCAGCTGTTCTGGCTGTGGATTTAATAAAATGGGGCAGAGTCTTTCACAAAAAATTGCCTCAATCTTGAGAAACATGTTACAGATTTGATTGTCGTGGGCATTAATGTGTGACAATGGAAGGATTTTCAACGGTGACAAAACCAGATATTTCAAGCAATTGCATGAACTTTCCTCGACCATAACCAAGTGGTTTTGCCTAAACTTTACCAGATCTTAACCATAGAAACCTCAGGTTTTAACATATCAGTGGTGTGCAGCATGAAAATGCCAACATCAAATCCTGGTAATTTGGTTCCTTGTTGTATATGTTGCTATACTGCAATGATTATTTTCCTGCTGAGAAGCTTCTAACTGCAGTTTTACATTTTTTTCTAAACATTTAAAATTGTTCACGTAGATATCAAAGCTCTGAGAGTATTTTCACTGCTTGCAGCGCTCCTGTAATCATGGGAGAGGACTTTTATGGAGTTAAAGCCTCTCTATCGGAAGAGAAAAAATACCTTCAGGGAGCAAAAAAAGAGAAAATGTTCTCTAAATAAGAAGGATTTTGTATGGTGTTACTGATCTCATTGAGCGTGGATGGTATTTATGGCCAATCTTGACCTCAGCAGAGCCAGGATTTTTATTTCCCACTCAATAAATCTATGTATTAGAGCCAGTAAGCTTGTAGCCCCAGTAAACAATGAGTTTAATATGCTGCATGTGTCACAATTACATTTTTTTATCTCATTAATAACCTCGACACAAGCTCTTGCAACTGTGCTGAGTCTCTGTGCAGAAATCCAGTAAATTACATACTTTTTTCCGTTCCATGCGGGCAAAAAACTAAAAACTCTGTCTTTCTCACAGTAATGACACCAAGCCATTATCCATCAGTCTCTCTTGGTAAGTCAAAACACCTGTCTCCATCCAATCCTCACATCCACAGCCACCAGGGGGCCGTTTAATCAGCCCCTTTACGACCTGTCTGCCTCGCCTGGTCAATACAGTACATGTCGAAGCAGCTGTAAATGGCCTTTTTGGGACACTTCTCTCAGCACCAGAGAGCTTTTGTGTGACACAAAAGCCGGTGTGGATTTGTTATGTGTCCCTATATGTGTGTATGGGGCTTTAAGAAGGAGAATATAACAGTGTGAATGATGTCTAAGAGACTTTTAATGTCAATAAAAGTGGGATTTGAGCGTGTTTGTACATGTGCCTGCACTTCAAAGGAGATTTTCTGTCATTTGGGGTTTTTATATTGAAAGGAAAATAAAAAAAGTCCAATAGAATTGACTGATTGTTTTTTCTGTAAGATTTGACAGTTTCTTAACACTAAGAGCATGAGTGACTTTATAGTAAAAACGCGTTTATTTCATTTTATTTTATTTTCAGTACATTAACAGTGAGTCAAACAGGACCACCTGCTTGACATTTCCTCCCAGCGTAAAAACAGATACATGGCAGAAAGAGACACTTACACCGCGGAGGAATTGTCGGTATGAAGAAGATGAGAAAAGTAACGTCGAATTTGATTTTTATTGAGGATTGATTTGTCGGCTGCAACGTAAAACCCCGCATATGTTTTCCACCCGAAGATGCCAAGTCAGTGTCACAAAGCACCGATTTATCTCAAACACAGAGACACTCACTGACCTCCTCCTCTTCCCCCTTCTCCTCCTCCTCCCCCCTCACTGCGTTATGGGAGCGGGCAGTTTAAAAACAGAGGTATTTACGACTCAGCACTCTCCTCTAGAGTTCCTGGAGCTCCACAAACATGTGGGACTGGCAGGGTGACACCACCAACTCGGTTTAAAGATAGACAGCTTGGCTATCTGGCTATTTTGTATCAGGGTCCATCTGGCTGTCTGCACACCTGCCTGTCTGTCTGTCCCTCTGTCTGTCTGTCTGTCCATCTTGAGCAGTTAAAGCGAGGGGGAGGGAGAGGTGTGAAACTTACTCAGCATTTGTGAAACATTTTGACACAACTACGACAGAAAGTTGCACATCATCATCTCATCTAGAAATGAGAGGCAATCACTCTTCAGTTATTTGTGCCATTTCAAGTGTATGTGTGCATTTCTTGTGTATCTAACAGTGTCAGTGTGATAACCTGTGTGTAGATTCTTAAATAAAGTAAAAGTAACAGTGAAAAAGTTTGGAAAATAGGAGAAGCCATATCCAAAATGTACCTCATCAGCATTTTACTGTTGTAGCTGCAGGCTGTGATAATTTAAATCATTATACATTCTTTTGGGTATTTTAATTTGTAAAAGAAACGTTTTAAAATGTCAACACTGCATTAAAGGATCAATCCTGCAAATAAGCCAGACTTAAAAGATGTCTAACTGGTCAAATAATGATGTGGAGTGCAGTGTAAAATATGTCTTTTCTGCTGTAAGTGTAAATACAAGTACAAAAAAGTACAAAAAATCTTTCAAGTCAATTATTTTTCATTATATATTTATTTTTGATTTTTGATTCATTTTTGATGCGCAATTAACAGTAACAGCCGTAGTAGAAGTCTAGCAGTAGGTCTAATAAATACTGTTAATGTCTTTTATAGGTTAAAAAATGAATTCATTGTGTAAATTTTGCCATAACAGTTAAATCTTGCTTTTGTGGGTGAAATCAGTTGAGCTGTGTTTCAACTTAAACCTGTGCTTCAAAACTAAAAGAATTTGTCGCCATCTACTGGTCAATAGGAGTAACCAGCCAACTCTGAGCCACAGGTGGAAAGAATGATGCAGTGATTTTTTGTAATCACACAGAAGCTCCACCTGTTCAAACAGAAGAGAGTGTGGAGGAAAAAAACAGCAGGATTCTGCAGAGTTGAACTCCAAAATTTATTTCCAGGACCTGCAGCTTTTTGCATATCAGATTTTCATTTGTTTTGTTCATTTCGAAGCGGCAAAGTCAAGAGAAGCTCAGACATGTCAGAGAGAGATTTTGAAATTCTGAGAGAACGCAGACACACAGGAAACTGCATCCCATCAGGTCGACAGCTCCACAGGACTCCTCCTGTGACGGATATTAAGAGACACCTGGATTTTTGCGATGAAGATTGTGACAATATGGAGGTTAAGTACATTTTTCCAATGCCTCTCTTAATTAAATCTTACTTTATTGGCATGATAATTACATTAAATCTCTATTGTTTTTTTCTTTGTAAACAGGAAGCAGCAAGAGATCAGGAGAACGACCAAAACAGAACATTTGATTTCAGCACATTTGAGACAAAAAAAGGTAGAACAAAAAAAAAATCTGCTTGTTTTAGTTTACTGATTGTTTTAGACTTTATGCTGCCTTTAAAATCCCAAGGGACAAAAACATTCCTGTAAACTTTTTTCCAAATTGATTTGATCAAATGATGATTTTTTGGTTAAACTACAGAAGAGCTGAAAGTTTGTAAAGCTACAGTTTTGTTGGCAAAGTAGTTTTAACTTCATGTTGTTGCGTTTTCCTGCACTTAAGATTTGATTTTTCATTCCTCTCAGAGCACACGTCTGAATCTGACGACCCTAACTCCATGCTGAAAGGGATGAAGGGATATCAGCTGACACCTGGTGACTTGGAGTTTATTGAAAAGATGAAACAAGAGAAACATATTAAAAAACTGCAGGTGAATTTTAGCTTTCTCTCTCACTTGTTCTTTGCTCCTCGAGTGCAATCTTTGTATAGTTCTGGCTAACATTGCTGAGTGCTGATGCAATTTGATGTCTCGACTGTCCTCAGAGAGACCTGGAAGAGGTGCAGAAGTTGTTAAAGAGGGAGATGATGGCTGCCGAGCTGGTGTGTGCATCCTGGGAGAAAGCTCAGGCTGAACTCAAACAGGTTGGTCTTTTTGAATCTTAACTCAAAAGTTTCAAAGGTTTCCCTCCAGCAGCAGCTACTTGATGATTCGCTTCAGTTCTGTGGCTGATCCCAGAGCAGGTCTGACCTTTTTTCATAGTCATAACGACTCTCTCTCGAATGTTAAACCTTTGTCTGGTACAGGCGTTTTTACTGGCATTATATATTGCCCATAGAATAACAATGTTTCCAAAAAGATGTCTTCCCCTTTAAGTTCAACGATGGTAAAAATGTGAAGTAAAAGATGATGGATCCTTTGAGATCATTCCTCTGGCATTTACTGCTGCTGGAAGTTCAGTGGAAATTCCCCCCCAAAAAATGTGGGAGCTGAGGTTAGGAGGTAGACTGGATCCACAACATCAGACACAAGCTCACTGAGGCTGCAGAATAGCATTAAAAACCCAGCAAATTCTAATATTTTCACTATTTATTAGGTCGTGCAAGTGAGTGTGCAGGTTACTTGCTCTGGGAGGTTCGGCATCCTGATAGATCAGTCATTTCTCTTAGTTTCCATCCTGTGAAGAGCTCACTGAGTGGGTGACGGTGGTCCTCCATGAGGCATCGCCACTGATAGACCTAACGGAGCTTGACACCAAGTCTCTTCTGGCCATGGTGACAAAAGAAAACATCCAAAACGTCATGGATGAGAAGAGGATTGAGCTCAATCGGATGGAAAAGATGCTGGAAAACAAGTAAGCTGTGTGCCCACATTTTAGGCTGCAGTGAGTGTTTCAATTTTATTTATTTTTAAGGCTTTTCCACCTTTCAGTTAGAGTGAAAATGATAATAAAGAGACTCAAACCTGGTCTGAAGTATAAGGTCAACTTAAAAAAGCAATGCCTGAAGTTAGATAAGGTGATCTATACTGCTCTCAGGTATGAAGCTAGCACCAGCAGCCAGGTAGTTTAGAAAATACAGAGAAAACAGCCACTCTGACTCCGTCCAAGAGGCACAAAAAGGTTCACCTATCAGCACCTCTAAAGCTTAATCACAGCTGTGCAAAAACACAAGTCAAAACAGCCGTTATCGCTTTGTTTTTATGGGGTAGTTACAAAGACAGTTTCCAGTCTTTGTGCTAAGCTAACAGTCTGCTGGCAAAAGCTTTGTTTTTTAATCGATATTTCATTTAACACTAAAACAAATATGATTTCCGTCTTTTCCTCTTAAAGGTTCACTGTGTGAGAGTTAAACAGGAGTTTTCTACTCTTTCAGCTGAGAAATGAGAAATTAAATGTGTCTCTGGACGCAGACCAACAAAAATACATCATGGATCACCATAATTTTTACACATGTAAACTGCTGATAAAGACCAAAACAAGCTATTATGTACAATTTACTATTATTAACTGTATGAAATGTATTTCTCAGAGTACAAAAGTACGTCACAGCGTTGATCAGATTTGCTGAATGTTATTTTAGGGTTTTCACGATTTCAAATTCTGCCTAATCAGAAGTGTCTTAACATCTTTTCAATGCACAAGAAATATTCATTTGACTTTCTTTCACACCAAAAATGCTTCATTTGAAGATGTCTGTGAAATCAATACTTTTTTTATTCTTATTTCTGAGTATCTCCAAT
>JAPZDZ010000017.1:4471706-4482257 GCA_029783805.1 Acanthurus tennentii | reverse complement strand
TCACACCAAAAATGCTTCATTTGAAGATGTCTGTGAAATCAATACTTTTTTTATTCTTATTTCTGAGTATCTCCAATACATAAAACTGAGGTTTTAACAGTTTTGGTGAAAACCACAGAAAGGCATGTTGTCTTACACTTCATGTGCTCACAAAAAAGGCTTGAACACACAAAACTTTACAGCTAATAGTAACATTTTTGTGCAAGAAGCCCCAAAAAATGCATGGTACTTTTTTGAAAACACAGATTGCTTATTTTTTCCTAAGTAAATTTCTTTTGCAGTGTAAATTGTGACACTGCAGGTGTTGTAAAATACTAACTTGGATTCCTCACACAAACAGGAGAAAGAAAGAGGCTAAAGAGAAAGAGAAGCTTGAAAAACAAATAGCAAGTGAACAGGTAAGAGAGGCTCCAACTTTATTATATATTGTTGATTTGTCACTTTTTGAATGTTTGTTTCCATTTTCAGATGAAGATTCAGGGGATGATGAGTCAGTTATTTGACCTGAAGTCTGAACTCGAACAGCAGAAGGTGAGAATCATATTTAATCTTTTGTTACACTGCTTAGTTTTTGGTCTTCACACTTGGCTGAGCAGCCAAAAACAATGCAGCAACCAGTAACTGAAAGCTTTAAGGATTAACTGAACCCTAAAGAAAAATATGTCTTGACAGGAAACCTATAAAGCTCTGGAAATGCAGATCAACATCCAAGAAGCAGCAGAAATCAGTGTGGAAAAAGAGAAAGTGGATACCTCGGAGGAGCTTCAGGCCACTAAAAGCCAGGTGCAACATCCAGGGAAGGAAAGAAAAAAGGCTGTTAAATCTACTGAAAAGTTTCAAGACTCAACAAACAAAAGTAAATCAACTAGGAGTAAACTTACTGACCGTAAAACAGACAATGAGACCAGTGAGAAAGATGAAATGCAGAAGACAAAACAGAAAGCTGGAGCTGCAGCAGAGAAGCCGATGAAAGCAGGTAAAACAGCCAGAGGGCCACAGAGGAAAGTCGAGGAGAAAGAATCAAATCAGAAAGAGTCCGAAGCAGCTGCAAAAGGGCGAAGAAAGCTTCCTGGAACGGCACAGAACACAACTTCATCAAGGAAAAATCAAAGTAAAGTGAAAACTGAGGAAGCTCCATCAGGCAGCAGACAGAAAGCTGCTGAGGCTGCAGATGTTGCTGCTGAGGAGGCTCACAGAGCAGGTCTGAGGAGGTCCAAGAGGATAGCGAACAGGAGGTGAATGTGAGATGAATGTTTTTTGGGTTTTTTTAGTTTTCATCTAGTACCATTATCTGGTGAATTTTTTTTCCAATACTTTGGCTTGTGAGAAAGTTATCTTGTAAACTAAAAACAAAACCTATCAATCACAAATGTATTTGGTGATTAGTGCTAATTTGCAAGACTTAGCATGCTAATACACCAATACAAGATGGTGAACATTATACCAAGATTTTATTAGCATGATAGCAATGTGGCTGTGAGCATTTTAGCTCACTAATGTTAGCATTTAGCTTATAGCATAATTCTCTCTAATAGGCTCAGCCTCACAGACAAAAAGCATGGCTGCACACTTTTATTCTTTTTGCCCCATAAACCTCTTGCAGTGTCCTTTGTATTTATGTATTCATTTTATTTGCAATTTTAAGAATCAATCTGCTGTTTTATTTCTAATGGAAAATAAAATGGAACGTTCTCAGGACTAAAAACAAATCTGAGAGTTCATTTTTGCATAATGCATTAAAGTTAATGCAAAAGATGAAAAGTAAAGTCAAAGTGTGCATGAAACGACCATGTTTGGAGGAGATGGTGGAGCTTGAGAGCATATGCGCCATTGTGTGTGACACCTTGGGCAGCTATGTCCTTAAATCAACATAACTAAAGCCTCTGTGGTTTAAATGTGTTGTGTAATATTGCAAAAATGCACTGTACAGTTTTCATATACAGAGAAAATAGCTAAAGAGGCAAGAACCGTGTTTTGAACCCTGTTTAAACATGTTTCTTTCTGCTGTAAAGTTGAGTATTTTAATATGGGACTCAATGGGAACTGACTTGCTTTGTTTCCAGCCTCAAGTGGCCATTTGAAAAACTGCCTGCAGGCTGCTGCTTGGTGTTTATTCAAGGACACCTCAAACAAGTGAACACTTCTCATCCTGACAAACTCAGTTAAATGTGTTGTGTGTTAATTCTGGTTCAGTTCTTTCCTGCTTTTTTTCTTAAATCACCCCTGGACCACATGTCACAATCGCTTCTTTCGCTCTGAGACATTTTTATTGATGTTTTTCGGAGGATTAGCAAAGGAAATCTCATCATAGATTGGGGCTTCCAACACTTTAAAAACTTGATTTCTCTGAAATTATGATTTCCACAGCTAAACCCAATATTTCGGAGCCAGCAGACATTTTATCACATCTCTTTCTTTCACTGTCACACTTGGAAATAAGTCACAAATGCTGCTGGATCGCTGCAGTTTCCCTCAAGTAATTCTTGGACGATCGAGCGGCAGTTTGGGTGTAACATTGTTAATCTTACATTAACTCCCAATCAATGGGTCTGAGGGGGGAAGGAAGAAGAAAAACACCCAACGTTCGCTGTCTGTGAGGCTGGACTTGGGAAAAACTTGTGCTGACAGTTGGAATGTTTCGAGGCACCTTCTTACGTTACATATTAAGTTTGAACTGATGGTCAGGTTTGTCCGCCGTTTGCCAGGATTTGCTTCACAAGTCCTGACAACTGAAGTAACATCTATCTTAGCAGCTAAAGTTCTGTTATATTTTTCCACCTTGGGTCTTGATCCTTGACTTTTCCTGCAATCTGGGAAACATTTTCAGTCTGACTAGAGTCCCAAGATCCTGATCAGGGATTTCCCTTCTTCTCCTCACAACTGTGCACACATGCATATCCCTGACCGGTGAGATTTGTTTGATAGCGAAGCACGACGACCCGACCAAGGCCAGAGGAAGACAAGCAAAGGGCAGGAATCATGGATCCACATCCTGCCATTAAGTTTAATCATGTTATATCAATAGTCAGCTTACCCCTCTGACTGTGCAAACATCGTGAGTTTATTCTAAAACGAGTTTAGTATTTGGCTGCAGAGAGTTCATCACCTTTTTTTCTTGTTATTCCTGCATTATTCCTGTTTTCTTCTCTGTGGCTCAGCGTTCCTTTGAGTTTCTCAGCTCGTGTTTGCCAAAACCTGGAACCCTGAGCTGCTTTTCACAATCGAAGCATGGGAAAGTTACCTCAAATACGTCAATTTCAGAAATCAGATCTTGTTTACGGAAGGAGTCCAAGCAGACAGCCGGGATCCTGGCCCAAGGAATTGTGGGTCATGGATTTTATGCAAATTGCTCATGTCTTTTGCCTTGTGGCTGGATAAACTTCCCTGTGCAACCAGGCACTTATGAAATCACTTCTGAACATTTTCCCCATTTACAAAATAGGCACACGCAGTTTTCTGCATCAGTAGCCTCATTGCGTCATTGAGTACTTTAGTGTTTTAGAGGCAATGAATGGAAAAACTAAAGCTTCTTAGAAATATCTACTAATATCTCTGAATGTCTCAAAACACACTACAATGTACTTTTACAGCATTTTGTAATTTAAATGGCACTAATCATACATTTTTTACAAAGGTGCTTTTAGCGTTAAGACGCCACTGGAGGGCAGTCTTATGGACTACAAGCCTCTATTGCACAACATTTGAACCCTCTTACCACTCAGTTTATAAGTATTTTAATGTTTATATGTAGAGTCTGTTGGCATGCTTTTATATTAATGTATGAGTAAAATTATTTTGATATTTTTATGCACAACAAGTTACAATTTTTATAGTTCCTTTTACTATTTTAATGATTTTACTTTGCACAGCAAGATAGCTTCTCAATACAACACCTTAACCTCTAATGGAGTGTTTTTATAGTGTAATAAGTAAAGGATATAAATATATAAATATAATACTTTGTTTGTACTGTACCTTTTTTAATAATAGACATGTGTTTTGATGCCTGTCAGTTTTTGCAACAATACTCACTTGGCAACAGTGGACTCAGGTACATTTTATTGTTTGTATAGACAAATGGAGCCTGATTGAGTTTCGTATTTTCCCTTTAAATAATGAGAACAATCATATTTTAGAGGCACTCATGTTGGTTTTATCCTCACAGAGCAAATAGACACAAACCACATATTCTTGGTCTCCATAAAATTAAATATTTCGCAAACCAAGAATGATAAATGTTTTTCATTTAAAATGGTACAAATTGCATTTTTGGAGATGTGGAGCTGAAATGAGAACCAGGAGAAAACAACTTGTAGCCGTACGCCTGTATTTTCTTGCCATGTTTTTTATATTATACAGAAATGAAAACTGAGATTCGTAAAATATATTTGAAAAAGAAACTATATTGTTACATGACAAAACAAGAACTGCATGCGTGTTCCAGCATAACTTATCAAATGCACATGCTGCTTGTTATCACCTTATATTTGCTTAACAAAAATCATATTTTTCTTGGTTCTCGTCCTGAGGCAAAAATACAGCCTGCATATAGATCTTTGTGTGGGCTGCGTTTATCAGAAGAGGTATAAGTCATGCAGCACAAGGCTAACATCTGTTAAAACACTGATGTCAAGGCTACAGAGTCCCATCAAACAGCAGAAAGTCTTTGGTGTGACAAAATCATTTAGTTTCAGACTCGTTTCGTGCTCTCCTGAACCATCCGTCCTCCCCTGTAACACTCCTCTGTTTACCTTGGACACCGAGCGAGACCGTCCCAAGTCCCCTGCCAAGGAAAACCCTGTAAAAGTATATTAGTGAGAGCGACGGCTAAGACCAGAGAAAGTGAGGCCTGTGACACATGTATGAGCGGCCGTGCCAAGTCCAGCAAAGGCACGTTTACGCTGACTGAAAACTTCCAAATCTCAGCATGGAGGCAAAGTGTGAATCCTGCCGCTCAGTTCTCAGGCCAGTCGCACTAAAATCCGAAACTGACTGAGAGCACTTCACGAGAGGATACTCCTCTCTTATGTGGTTTTTGAAACAGCAAAGAAGACCGCAGACACGAAAGAGCTTTGGTTTATTTATTAGAGCGAAGCCTCTAAACCACACGGCCTTTAAATAATGTGACTGCCATGAAAGAACACTGGTAAGACTAGAGAGAAATAACTACAACTACAAGCTTGATTTATTTTGAGGCGCACAAGATTAACAGCCTCAGCTCTTTCACAGTAGCTTATTGAATACATGAGAAATCTGTTGTCTGGCAGTTGTTGCAGAAGTAAATTGTTTTGCTCCATCAGGAAAGGAGACGACAGGAAGGAAGGGCGTCTTGTAGGTGTTTTTGGAGAGCAAGCTGGAAAATAAGATGCAGCAGACTAAACATTTGAACAATGCCTTTGGACACACAAGCAATCGTTGGATAGTGAACCCATGAGAAGGAAAAGATCTTTAGATTTTTTCCCACGTTTCTCAGCAAAACTGGAGAGAGGAGGTTTCCTTTGGGAGCGAGTGCTGCATTTCAACTACAGTAAAGGAATCATGGACCACAGGACTGTACCATCAGTTTGTAGGATCTTAGTCTTGCGTAGTCAGTTCCACAGTGTTGTGTTCAGCTGGAGAAAGGTCAGGCCACCCATTGTCCCATTGCACCCATTGTCTTTCTGCCATGAGGGTAAAAACACTCTGAATATTTGTATTTCCTTAACCAAAACATATTCGTCTTCATGGAGGGAGGGGAGGGAATAAGCATCGCCATGTTTTGCTTCCTGCTGTGTGGAAGTTTCAATTGGAAAAAGAAAACAGAAAACCACAAAGATAAAGTGCCTTCAAGGGAAAATTTGGGGTATTTTTTGGAAAAAAAAACCCTCAGACTTATTATTGCCCCAAACATACTTTGATGTTTGTTTGGATTTTTTACAGGACAAAAGTGGAAGCTCATATTTATAGGGTCCAACATCCTGATGCAGCAAACTGACCCATAACTTCAATGTAAAAACTATTGATAAAGGCTTTTTTCAAAAATCAGTAAAATGAAGATGAAGGGATGAAAACAGTCTGATATAAAGCTTGTTTGTATAGTATAAATTAAGCTTCAGCCAATTAGCTAGCTGAGGATAAATACTAGAAGCAGGGAAAAATAGCAAGTGTGGCTCTATTCAACTGTAACAAAATGTGTCCTTTAAGTTAATTAATGAAAATGTTTTACCCTTTTTTTTATCCAAACAAAAACCATGTAAAAAAAAAGTTTTCTTTTTGCACCCCACAGTCTCAGCTGCTTTTCTGCAGCCCTTTTGGAGACAACTACTAATTTTGTACAGCTATAACAAATAAGCTGTAAGTTTCCCATAGTTTCCAGTCTCTGTGCTAAGCTAACAGCTAACAGCTGTTGCAGCTGGCAGCCTCTTGATTTTCTCATCTTTATTTCCAGAAAAGATTAGATCCATTAATTTAAGAGAAAATCTATCCTTCGAAAGCCAGAATTATAAGATGATCGAAACCTTTCACTGACCCTCTGTGTCTGTGAGTCCATCACATCAGGACGTCTGAGCTCATGTGCCAGCATCTTTGGTGGTCTGGATGAAGCACATACTGTACCCTGACAGACATTACCGTGTCCACAATAGGCCAGCTCATGAGAAAAATGCTATAAATACCAGTAGCCCTAAAAAGGAAGCCAGCTGCCTCCAAACACACCTGTAGTCAATTAGTCCTTCTGCCTGCCGAGTCTCGTGTAACAGACGAAAGTTTGCTTCAATCAGCTGAGCCCGAATTCTCTCACGCAGGATTACTTTAATCTACTGTCCAATGCATCTCATGCCAGACGTGTCGGATCACGTCTGTCTCATTGTGTCCCATCATAGGAGCTTTCAGATGTTGGTATGGATTATCAAAATATACATTCTTTAATGTCAGATGCTGTATAGTCAGAATTTTAATGGAAATGAAAAGAAACTTTTAAAATGACTGATTTGCTTTCAAATTATGAGAAAGAAGCTGTACAGTCTATGTATCCTGCACTGTAGAAAAAAAAAGAAGTCAGAGCTTCTGGCTCAGAAAAATGAAGATAATGCTGAAGTGCCATAAACCTGCATTCTTTTAATGGGCATAAGGGTGCAGTTTCTCTGGTTGCAGTAAGTCAGATTCTGTACAAGTTTATGGGAAAACCTCCTTACCTCTTACTTGATTTATTGCCTCATTAAACAGTTTCCTAATGAGTTTATGCCCTCTATTGTTAGTTCACTGGCCATATTGTGATTGACGTGAGATTCAATCAGAACAGCGGCGTTGCAATGTGTATACAAACTCCTCCTTCTGCAAACCCCTCTTCTTCCCCTAAAATGACCTGCATCATGAGATGGTGGTATTTTACTAAAGTTAGAATAACCTGTAGTGGTGATTGTAGTTATAATTTAATATCTGGCATACCAAGTACTTCTGCAAGATGGCAAAGACACTTTTTAGAGTAGCTTGGAAGTTATTTAACCTGAAATATCTGAAAAATGTGCTCATAAAAACTTCCGAGAACACATCAGATTGTTGTAAAGAACTTTGATTTCATGTTTTCACTCCTGGTAATGCTTTATTATGCTAAAGTGTTGTTTTGTACAACAGCTACGGCCTATTAAACACACATTTAGCAGAGGAACTTGAAAAAAATAATTTTTTCATCCAGATTTAGCGTCTGTAAACTTCTGCAGACCTTCATCACAGGTTGTCAGGAAGCGACTTCTTTCTCAGTCAACACAGCCTGTGTGTAATGTCTCCGCGTGAGACGACATCAAGCCAATATAAATTGTCCTCCTGGCAGATGTAGACAGAGCGCACTCGCCCCGTCGAAGCTGGACAAACAGGTCGCGGCACAGACCCACTGCGAAGACCAACAGTAGTCTTCTCCCTCTCCTTTTCTGGTCTGGCTTCGCTCTTATTATCGTTCTGTCTCTGTTTTGACTGGGTCTTTCTCTGGCTGTCTCATCTTTATTCCCGGTCTTTGAAATGACACTAAAATAACGCTGCCAGATTCCCCCTGACATTAATACGACGTGAGTAAGGTTGAGATTAATGTGTCGACACTGTGGCACTGAGTCTTCGGCTGACTTCAGCTGTTTCAATTCCTGGAAGTCATTTCAATGGATGATAAAGAACTTTGAAAAATGTCAGTGTAACCTTTAGGTATAAAGATATATTTCTGATATTTAAGGAACATTACGTGTTCACTGGATATTTAATGCCCCTTAAATATCAACATATCTTAACTGCAACCAACATAAGTCACACTGGCATTTATTTACCAGCATTAAGACCGAAAAGTCAATGAGTTTCAGCAAAGATTTAAAACTCTACAAACTTCTAAGTGATGCATTTATGACGTAAATGTGTTGCACAAGTTATGAATAGGATTCTTCATTGGAGGCCATCTCACATTGATCCTCTCTGAAGCATCAGTGTCTCAGCCTGTGTGGCAGAAAGAAGGCCAGGGTCAGTTTACACTGCTCTTCAGAGGAATGCTGGGATTGTTTGCACTGTCTGCTTCAACTTCTGCTGCTCCTGGCCAGCTTGGATGTGCTGTCTCTGGATGCACACACTCATACACACAAAAAACACGTGCATAAACTCCTTTTTTTGCTCTGCTTTATGTTGCACCGTGTGGGGAACACAGTTTAAGTGTTGTAGCTGCAGCTTGTTTGGCTCATGAGCGTCTGAAAAGCTTTGGATGGAGGTAGACTTGGCGTGTGTGTAAATGTGTGTGTTTATTTCTCTGTATCACGTCTGCACGTATGCTTTTGAACCTGCAGCAGACAGAATCTGGGATCGCAGCGCTCTGGTCTGGATAGCGAGGCGTCAAGAGCGAGCCTGTTTTGAAGATATTGATGCGAAAAAGTTCGCCAAGTGCAGAAATAAAACAGAGCTTTGTGGCTTCATCTGACAAACAAGTGGGGATGAATTTATTTTTTTTGTCCCAGTCACATGCTTGAGAAAGTACGTCTGTTAAACATCACAGTCGCACACTTGACAAATGTTTCTGAAAATGCATGACAAGACTCTCTAACGATACTCTTAACTGCTTCACAACATGGAGCCAGAATACCTGTGGTCTGGTGCTCCTCGTACTTCAAAGCCCATAATGTGCGCGGCAAATTACCCATGGAAGAGGTGGCTGCGAAATCTCACCCACCCACTTCAGCATAAATAGGTGGTGGAAAAGGAATCCTTCATTTGTGGGAAAAAATGATCCTTTAATTAGTCTAAAAAAAAATCTAAAAGTCACTTTTTAATATAAAAGAGACAAGATTTTGGCTCATGGTTTAGTTTTTAGAGTTTTTTGCTTTTCATCCCTTTGCTATTAGCAGCATGAATGTCAGACAGCTGCCATTCCTGACTTAAGAGAGGGAACAAGAGCTTTTACATATTAAAAAATTAAAGGAAGTGTGGAAGCGCCTCCTGTAAAGTAATTACAAGAATTACCTTACTGGAACTTTAAGGCTAATGAATTAGGCTAATGAACAAGGCACACCCGAAAGTGGCACAGTGAACTTTATTCACAAACCCTCATAAAAACAGCTGGTACTGGAGTTTGGTGATTCATTGAGTACCTGCAGGTTACAAATAGGTAGTTTTGTTAAAAGCTGTTTTGGTCGCTAACAGCAAAGCTGTGTGAGTGTTGCTTATTATTCAGCCAATTTGGCTGTTAAATAAAATGTGCTTATCTCATTTAAACTGGTTTGGTTTGTTCCCTCAAAGATCATTTCTGTTGCAAAGGGTTTCGAATCAGTCACCAGTGCAAATTTGCAACCAACTTTAAGCTCCGCAGAAAAGCATTGCACGTACATAAAGACTTCAGCTCTGACAGTGAATCCACTTTTCATGTTATTTCATAAAATGGGGATGCATGCATCGTTAGGCTGCATCATATCACTGTAAATCAATATTATGTGGCAAGAACTTGTTGCCTTTTCTGGTTTATCTCTGCCCATTGCAGACCGGGCCTACACTCACATATTCAGGTTGTAACTTTAAATTGTCTGTAACTGAGTCCATATTTTGATCAGCATCTGAGTTAAGTACATACTGTTTCCTGGCACCAAATGTTTCATGATTCACATAAAATCATCCTTATTAAAAGTGTTCCTTTAGGTCATGTTGTAGTTGTTGACTCAGGTCATAAGACATGTTGTGCTGTAGTAAAAACAGGGCCAGAAAGACTGAAAACTTGTTCACTTTGGAAACCTTCATCCTCACCTAGAGTGGAGGTTCAGTGAAGCAAAGCCTCTGTGAGACAAATATGCTTGTAACTTCTTAATAGTCTTATTTTTAGCCACATAAAGTTTATTTGAGCGTGGGAATGCGGAGTTCAACGCTTGTACAGTGTTCAAAGCAAACATTTGTTCGATCCCCTGGACATGACCCCTTGTTGCAGGTTAAATCCTAAATCCACACCGTGCAGCTCTGCTCTCGCAAAGGAAACGCTATTACACTTATGTTTATGTTCCATTTTATACCGTCTGGATCCTTTTATAATTGCATTGCAGAGGGTGAGGGTGAGCACACTCAGAC
>JAPZDZ010000017.1:4434261-4455076 GCA_029783805.1 Acanthurus tennentii | reverse complement strand
TAATTGTAATCCAATAATGATTTTGCATAAATTTAAGATTAGGTGCAAGAAAATTATACTAAATCAAACACACACATATAATTCTTAAGTATGTTTTGATGGTTATACTTTTGCATGTAAGTAAAATTTTGAATGCAGGACTTCAGGTTTGAACTTGGAGATATGTTTGCAGTTTGTCCTGCAGCTCTTATCTGCCTGCTCTCACTGTAAAACAAGACCCACTGCAATCTGTTGAAAACACAGAAGCCTGGCCGGACCACAAGCAATTAAGACTGGCACCTATCTGTAAGCAACGCCATGCCTCTGTTCCCCATCGTTTATTTACAGAGGAGCCGAGTCCTCCATCTGGAATCGGTCAGGAGAGGAACACTGAGGAGAAACAGAGGAGAAATGGAAATTTGATTATTTTTCAAAGCCGAGCTGGAGGTGATAAAAGACTTGTGGCTCATCACCAAGAGGAGCAGGCTGTGGTTGTAAGTGTTGGCAAAGAGGTTCAGAGAAACCAGCATCCGATCCGAGGCCAGCCAATCTTTGTTGTATGGGATTGTCATCAAGCGAAGGTTGTGGAGGTGTTTGAGGGGTTTTTCACAAAGCCTGAAAGAAAATAAGCAGAAAATAAGCAAGAAATGAATCATGTTTGGTCTTTGTCAGGAGCACACGATGGGATTTAAGGATGTCAAGTCAAGGTACTCTTTGTCTGAATACACTCATATATTTAAATGGCGTTCCTTCAGGAACATGGTGCGACAGAAACTGAGGTTTTCCTGCTTAGGTTTTCCAAACGAAGCAAATCAATTTATATTTTGTCATGTGAACCTCAACTGTCTTGTCTAATAGCTCCCAGACCCAGAATAGATGAATGTTGTGTTTGTTTGTATAGTTTAATGTAGATTTAATTCCCAGAAAGACCATTTTATTAGGAAAAAGACAATAAACCCACTAAGTTGTAGACATGGCAAATGAAAATTAATATATAATATTCTGTCTAACGGGACTTTCTCAAAACTAGAAAACATCCTCTTACAACCTGATCTGAGACATTTCAGCCGTGTTTTCTGCGATCTTCAAATTTTCATGGACAGACCAGGTTTGAGCCCTCATGTTTAAACATCCCAGAATCCCTCTCACACCATGAGCCATTTGGAAAGAAACTTAAACTGTCTTTTTTTTTGTATCTTTTCACTTGTGGACATTTTTTCAAACTGACACATCCTCGCAAGGATTGAAGTCATGAGCTCAGAACTTCTGAGCCGTCCGCTAATACTCTGAGAGATTTGGTTAGACGCACAGCTGGATCTCTCCGAGCATTTGAGACTCCCTCTGGATGTTGGACTTCAAAATTCATTAATTCACCCGAAGATCAAACTTTTACTCCCCTGAAACATTTGGATCGGAGAATTCAGGTTTTTCTTTAAAGCTTTTTGTGGTTTCTTTTAAACATCAGACTTCAAAATTTACAGATTCCCCTGAAGGAAAAACCCCAAACCTCTAAAACCCCTAAAAAAAAATTACAAACAAGCTCAGCTACTTAGTCCATAATACTTAAACTGTGTATCTTGGGATCTTTTGCATGAGACTTTCCTGAAAACAATCCCAAAATCTAAAAACTTCCTCTCACATCATTTGATCAGAGAAGCCTCAGGTTGGTGTTTGACTCCAGGATTCACATCATCAAGGCTTTTAAGACCTTCAAATCCTTGTGTGTTTTTTTTCTGAGACACTTGAGCTTCAGTTACTGGGCTGAGTCCCTTTAATCATGAGTCTTTGGGCTTTTCATTCTTCCAGTTGAACATCATTCTTTAGAATTGACAGAGTGTCTAGAAGATAAAACTCGGAAACCAAAGTTTTCCATCCTGACTTTTTCCTGTGTCCATCTGATGTGGGACTTTAAAAAACTTACTGCCACATTTAGGATTGAATTTCACAAATATTTAGAGCCACTTTTCTTCTCAAAACTTCTATTTGATAGACAATGTTTGATTTTAGAGCTCAAAAAGTTAACTGAAAATCAAGCCTACGCCTTCTTAAGTGAGTGATTTGTAGGATTTAGAGCGATTGTCATTCACTGCAGGACAAATTTTATTCAGTTTCATAGCTTTTGTTTAGCTATAAATAGCTTTTGGTCGACATGTGCATGTAAGAAAAAGTCAGGTTACATGGACCCAATTTGGATGTTTTTACTCACATAAAACAGCTCGGCAATGAAAAGCTTCTGAAATCTTCTCATCTGTTTCGGCTTCTTTTACAGAAAACAAAATCTGAGTCCCCTCTCATTTGCAGTTTTTTATCAGATGAACCACACAGATCTCTGGTCAGTCTCCAACAGCATGTGAAAAGCATAAACTTCAGTGCCTTGATGATAACCCAGACCAAACTCTCCGGTTTGCAAATTCTGGTTAGAATTATTTTGTCAGACAGATTAGCTGTACTGTGAAAGACCCGAAATTACACAGAATTTCTTTTCCACACTGTTTTTACTTTTAAAATAGCTCAATAAATCTTCCCACATCACTGCATATTTGCTGATCAATGAGTTATTATTGAAAGCAAATGGTTGTGCTGGAAAAATAGTTCCTGGAAGTTAGCATCTAAATTTCCTAACCAGGCACGTTATCTAAACCACCTGAGCCCAAGCAGCAGCGTGTGTGACAGAAAACTGAAAAACAAACCAGGACGAGATGAGTTAGAAAAAGACTTTATTAGTTGCGTCGAAACATTTGCTATACAGTGTTCTCAAGACTAAACAGACAGTGTAAAGTGCATATAATTCAATACTTTTCCCAGCTCCAGTCTGTGGTCCAGACACTGTTTCTCCAATTGCTTTCCCATTACACTGTCTGGAAACCAAAAGATGACTGATGATATGGACTTTGTGTAATCAAAGCCCCTCTCTTCAAAGTAATTGGTAGCTTTATTGGAGTAAATCATATTTGCTTTCACATGTAAGGAGCACTCAGGCATAGAGTTCCAATGGAAATATTAAAGTACAAATACCATGAAATTGTTCCAGATTTTTTTTTTTTTAAACCGCTGTAATTTATAAACAGACCCCATGTTTGTGTATTTGATGCCATGGGCCAAGCTGAGATTCTCCATTGGCAGCAGAATGCAATAACACAGGATGTTTTAAAAGGATGAAGGATTGGACAGTTTGCGGTGCCGTTATTACTTTATGATTCCATTTTTTTTTAACTTCATGCCCATAGAGATCAGAGTGCAAAACTTCTTATCCAAAATGCTCTACTTCTCATTTTGGGCTCAAAATGGTCAATTCAGTCAGTGAACTTCATATTATGAGATACATGACGACCTTATTAAAGCATCAAAATGTTGTGTTTAAAATTGAAATTCAGTGTTTGAGAATTCAACATTTCACAGTTTTTATCATTAAAAAAAAGCATGTTAAGACAGTTTAAACAAAGTAGGTACAAAACTTAAAATGAAGACAGGATAAAGACAGGACTTACCTGAATGCTTTACCAGTGTAAACATGTTTTTGCCCTGGGTTTGGTCTGTTAGGCCGCATATAAACTGCCCTATTTAACCTTATGCACCTTCAGACACTACCTCGGGCCAAAAAGAAGTCCTGGAGGACTTGCTTGCTTTTGTTCTTGGGTTTGATTTTTTTTGACTAAAATTGATTCTCTCCTGAAATTAAGCTAAAATTGAACATCAGTCAAGAAGAGATAACATAGAACAGTGCTCTTTGTAGTCATTTTGAGTAATGTTAATGTTTCATGACAACAGTTTACTATAGCATTTTCTTTTTGTTATACTACTTTATTGAAAGCCCAATAATCCATTTGTAACATCATTAATTATGTTTTGTACAGATATATACAAATATTTTGATATTATATCATATTGTATTGTATTACTTTATATTATATTTTTGTGCAACTTTCTCATTGGTCTTAGACATTGATTGTTCTCAGCAGGCAATACATGCAATTTTTGCCTCAGTGCCTCTCTCAGTACTCACACTTAATCACATGAATCATACACACTTGCTAAGTTTTAAAGTGTTCAACAATTGAAATTCAAAGATTTCTGGCACTTGATGATAATAATGTATATTACTGTTTCACAGCTAAAGTAGCAAGCTGTGCCCAGATGGCAGCCTTAAGGCTTTCTTTTAAGAGAGAAAAAAACTTAGTCCATAAGGTGATTGGTCAAAAGTTAAACATGCATCATTGTACATACTGTTTATACCCAAAGAAAACATGAAACCACCTGAACTATTTCTATCCAATGTGATAGACAACCTGAGCACATACCACCATCTACAGAGCAGCAGCATCACTGCTGTGAAATATTCAACTGGAAGCCAAAAAACAAATCATTATCCTCTGACATATCCAAATGTCTGGTGAAAAAAAAACAGACTCGTCTCTTGCACAGTCCCAGTGCTTAACACTGTCCTTAACCCTTACTCAAGTACTCTGAGACAAGAGTTTAGACAGATGGAGCTCTGCCAGCAGCTGCGTTTGAGCTTTTGTTACTCCTGAAGCTCGTTCTGTAAATGGAGTAGGATGTGTTTTTGTCTGCCGTGTCTCTGTAAGCCATGAAGACCTGACATATCCTTGGAGGTTGGAGCGAACGTATGTTCCAAAAAGCACCGATCTGTCCTCTTTGTTTTGCTGACTTATTGTTTTATGGAGGTTGTCTCATTTCCTCGCCAGGCATATGCTCCTTTTATTTGTCTGCAGTGAATAGGTTGCATTGTGGGAGTACAAGATTTCAGACTACAGCGATAATCAGTTCGACATTCCCACATGTGAAATCATGTTCAATTTAGAAGATTAATATCTAAGAATCAACCTCATGCTGGTTTGACATGAAAAAAAAGGTTAGCTGTTTTTTAAATCCTTGGACGACCAAGTTTCAGTCTGTTTTAAATTCTAATTTATTATTACTCTATTTTTCCAAACATTTATCAGAAATGTCAAGACACACACCTAAAACTTTTATCTGACAAACCTTTGTCCATTTGCTAAGCCCCCCTCCTCTTGGCTTTGTTACAGCAGTTTTAGATTTGTTTAATTGGATGATCCAATAAATAAATACTTAGTTTCTGCTTTTAATTAACAAGTCAGTGTATTCATAGTTATAGTTAAACAGTCATCTGGAAGATTGTCTGTTTACCTTATTTTTTAAATATTATGTCTATGTTTCAACATGAAATTCTGTTAAAAAAAAACGGCAGCAGTTTAAAAGCGAAAAAACATTGTGTTTTTATGATCTTAATGAATTTTATTTTCTGATGCCTCGTTAGATGAACAGTGGAATAAAACAGAAGTCAGTGACAGTGACACAGTGTGTACAGACTACATTAGACAGACAGTGTCTGCAGGCTCTGTCCATGGTGCTGGATCTATACATTGTACGAAGCATCTTTTACTTTCAGAGTTCTCCAAATTCAGTCAGCTATGTCTAAAAAACACTGGGTTTTAAACAACTTAAGTTGTTCATGTGGCCTTTTGCCTGTTTAAGCCCATCTCCTATTTGTACATACTTATGATGATGTGTTTATATTGTGTATACCTGTAGAATTATTTCCCTATTTTACTTATGCATTTTTGCATCTTTTTATACCGTGATGTACTATACACTGCTCTTAGCAGCTTTGTGGATTAGAAGAGGCATGAGCCTTTGTAGCTGCAGAAAAATAGAGTATTCTAACCTCAGACTTTTCAATTCTCTACACAAACAAAAGCCAAAATAAAACCAGAGAATGATTCATATTGATAATTCACCCTGAAATGGGCTGCAAAGATACACTTTTATGCTTTAAGTGTTCTGCAACATTTATTTTTAAGACCCCCGTCCCTCCATACCTCAAGGAAATATTTGTGTCTCAGCATAACTGTATCAAGGCCAAAATATGTCTGCCAGGTGGGGATGGCAGCGTAGTGTTACAAACCCCAGGCCTTTGCGAAAGGTCACCACCTGAAATTCATCAAACCTGACATTCATATTTTCCCAGGGCCTGGCAGGGCTGCAGCTAACACCTGGCAGGATCCCGCGCTTGACCACCGTCCCACTCATGCCTTGGAAAAGACCCAGAAAAGCACCGTAAAGTGAGGGCAAGTAGAGGAGAAACATAACCTCCATTTCTGCTTTTTCATTGCCTACTCTGAAACTCATTCGTATCTGTGAGAAACTGATTGCGCAGATAAACTACACAACTTATTCCACAGCTAACATATTCAGCCTGACAATACTCAGCTTGCTTTTTTTAGATAATTGCTTAAAAAAAATGTAAGCAAGTTCTATTTCAATTATTTCAGCTCTCCAAAAACTTTGATCTCTTTGGGACTGTTTGAGGACACACAAATACCACAGTGGAGGAGAACACACATTCACCCATCTCAGTTTATTTTCACACTGCGCTCTTGGCAGCACTTAGCCAATCTCTTTAGCACGAACATGTTTAAAGGATTAGGGATTATGTTCAAAAGTGACCACATCCCCTGCGGGGCCTCTTGATTACGATATATGTTTTATCAGCGTGTGCTAAATGTAATTCACTTCAAGGATATGAGACTCCGAGGCCTTTACACAGTATGATTAAATGGATGTGTAAACAAGGGGAAGGACGGACAAGAGGGAGATTACTTTAAGTCAAGCAGTGAGGGGTTTTTGTTTCTTTTTGGTTTGACCACAGTGGGTTTTTTAAGAGCTGGTGTGTTGGCTTTTGAAACCATTCCTTGACTCAGCTGACGATGAAAGATAAAGACTGCTGGTCATGGACCCGCATAAAAAGTGCTCTGGTTTTATAGAAGAATAAAAGCTTTTGGGGTCTCCTTAAATGCAAATGGGTTTGGTTTTGCAGGACATAGCCTTGCATGCTAAATGTCAGCTCATGAGTGAGAGTACAGTGTATTTGGTCTGAGACTTCATGATGATGTAAATGCTCTTACTTATCCCTGTGAATCTATGGGAATGCAAAACAAAAATCTGGAATTATTTTGATTGGTTGAAAATGAGACGTTAGACTGAGTGACAAAGTGTGAAATAGAATGGATAGTACATGCGTACCATATGATATGATATGTTGAGTTCAGAGTTGCAAAGAGACCTATTTGCAAACACTAAGCACTCAACGCTGTAACATTTAATCTTATTTTCTTCTCCACTGCAGAAGATGGTTGCTGTATCCCTCCATTCTTCCTTCCTATTCATCGCTGTGTTCCAGCTGTGTTTATTACACCTGTCACATGGCGGGGCATATTATGGACATAAACAGCCACCACAGCAGCACCAGCCTTTGCCACAGTACAATGATGGGTATCCTCAGCAACAGTTTATGGGGAACGAGATGCCACATCTGCCGTATGGCAAAGAAGTGTCATTACTGCCTCAGCTGCCGATGCTCAAAGGCAAAGAGAGGCCACTGACTGATAGCAAAGGTGGGGTCAAATGAATATTGGAAAATTCCCCTCAGGCACTGCATGCTTGTCTTGTTTTCTCGTTGTTAGGACAAAATCTGTTTTAAACTTGTATATATATATGTATCTTAATGTACATATGTACGAATGTATGGTTGAATGTATTATTTCAAGCCATTTGTAATTATTTTTTGATTATTGTTGATTAATTTAGCTATTACTCACTTTTATCTACCTTATGTTTTACAGGACAAACATTCCCCAGGGGAGCTAAAGGACCACCGCCCCCTGGTCCTGGTGGAGAAGGTCTCAGAGAAGGACCACAAGGAGTTCAGGGTCCCCCAGGACCATCAGGACCACCAGGACCCCAAGGGCCCCCTGGCCTACCAGGTCAGGGATTGCCAGGGTTACCTGGAAAGCCAGGACCTCCTGGTCCTCAAGGCTACCCAGGAATCGGAAAACCTGGTATGCCAGGGTTGCCAGGAAAACCTGGAGGACCTGGATTGCAAGGATCAAAAGGTGACCTTGGTCCTGGCGGTGGTGAGGGACCAACTGGACTTCCTGGGCCTCAAGGGCTCCCTGGTCCACCTGGACTCCCTGGGATTTCAAAACCAGGAGGTCAGGGACTGCCTGGACAGCAGGGTATTCCAGGGGAACCTGGCCAAAAGGGTTTACCTGGGCTTCCTGGTTCTCCAGGTTTCAGGGGGGACAAAGGACTTGGTCTACCTGGTTTGCCAGGTTTAAAAGGACCTATTGGACCACCAGGTCCACCTGGACATGCGGGCATTCCTGGGGTTGGTAAACCTGGCCTGAATGGTCTCCCTGGACAGCCAGGGATACCAGGGAAGCCTGGACCTCCTGGAGAACCAGGTCTTGCAGGGCCATCTGGTGAAAGAGGCCAACCAGGACAGCCAGGCTTGCCAGGAGTAGGGAAACCAGGAAAAGATGGTTTTAGAGGGCAACCAGGGCTCTCTGGAGGGAAAGGGGAACCAGGTCCTCCTGGTTTACCTGGGGGTCCAGGCTTACCTGGCTATGGTAAACCAGGGTTTCCTGGACCTAAGGGTCACAAGGGACATGCTGGTCTCCCTGGACCTCCAGGCCTAAAAGGTGATAAAGGTCAAGGGGGTCTTCCTGGGGTCATCGGCCCGACTGGTTCAAGTGGTATACCTGGCCCACCAGGTCCAATTGGACCTCCAGGTAGCCTTGGTTTCCCAGGGCAAAAAGGTGAGGATGGTGCTGAGGGACCCAAAGGATATCCAGGAATAAAGGGTGAAATTGGGCTTTCAGGTCTTCCAGGACAGCCAGGTTTACCGGGAGTGGTTGGGCAACCAGGAATGAGAGGTTTTCAAGGGCCCTTTGGCCCCAAAGGAGAACCTGGAATTAAGGGTCTACCTGGTGCCCCTGGCAGTTTAGGACTACCCGGACCAAGAGGAGAGGGGGGACAACCTGGAGAGAAAGGTCATCAGGGTCCACAGGGTATTCCAGGGCTTACGGGACCAGGGGGACCAATTGGACCTCCCGGGCTGCCAGGGCCAAAAGGTGAAACAGGCTTGCCCGGTAAACCTGGCTATCCTGGCGATGGTAAGCCAGGACTCCCTGGTCATATTGGTCCTCAAGGTAACACTGGCCCAAGCGGCCCCCCTGGACTTCCAGGTCAACCAGGACAACCAGGACCTCCTGGTCCTCCAGGACTACCTGCTACATCTCCTGACATTGGACAGATTCTCCCTGTGAGTGGCCCATACAATGGCCAAAAACAGGTTTACAAGAGGCCACAGAATGGAGGTGAAATAGGTGGAACTGGCATGGAGATGCCTGCATTCACAGCCAAGCTTACAAATCCATTCCCTCCTGTTGGGTCGCCCGTCATCTTTGACAAACTCCTGCACAATGGCAATCAGGACTACAATCCCCAAAATGGTATTTTTACCTGCAGCATACCAGGGATCTACTACTTTGCTTACCATGTTCACTGCAAAGGAGGTAACGTGTGGGTGGCACTGATGAAGAACAATGAGCCAGTCATGTACACATATGATGAATACAAAAAGGGCTTGCTGGATCAGGCATCAGGGAGTGCCGTCCTCCCATTACGACAAGGAGACACTGTGCATATACAACTGCCATCTGACCAGGCTGCAGGACTTTATGCTGGTCAATATGTCCACTCCACATTTTCTGGTTACTTACTGTACCCAATGTAAGAAATGTGTATTAACAAAGTAATTGTAATGACATTTTGATGGTAAATTTTACCATATTAATGGTAAAACTACTGCAGTCTCAAAGGTACAATGTAGGTCAAGGTAAATGGTTTACAATGAGGGATTGAAGAATAGTCTTAAATACATAGATGGGAGAGACAAAGAGAGAGGAAGAGAGAGAGGGTGGCAACATACTTACATACATCAACAGAGTCACAGTTATTGGCCGTGAAACAAAGTTTCTTTAAAGGTTTTGGGTAGTGTAGAGCAGAGATTAAAAAACGTACTAGCAAATATCTCAGTTGACATAATTCTTGTATGTTTACATTGTGCATTTATTCTTATATCTGTCCACAAAAATATCATATCTTAACACTATCATAACATGGCTGGAATAATTCCTGAAGCAATGAGGCTTTATGTTGCAGAATTGTATACACTTTTCACTCATTATTTGCTTTACAGTTATATACTGTATACTGGGCACATATGTACATATTAGTTTCATAGTACACTGCATTTACTCACAGATATCAGTTCATATTGTTGGGTTACATATTTGAGGCCACCATACCATACACCTATTAAGTTTCAATTTGGCTCTTCACACTATTTCAAAAATGCAGCTTTTTTTCACACAATTTAACTTGTTACAATTTTAAAAAATTGTTTGCAGTAAAATAAACAGTTGTGTGAGTTTTTGATTCAACGTCACACCATGTCTCAGTCCAGAACAGAACAAAAAAAGACACTTTTTGGCCCTAGTTTTGCAGTTTTACTTTTGAACATTTGATGTCATTATTTGTCTTGTTTTGTTTTATAATAAATATTAATTCTTTAAAGGTTTTTACCAGTTTGTCAGTATTCTGTGTAATTTATTTGTTTGACTACTGATTACTTGGGACTGTGTTAATTTTTTTGTTGACCATCAATGATGGAGTCCATTCCAAAAAGCAGAACACAGCATACACAAATGTTCACAAATATTTAGAAATATGCTCATGCTCATACCCATTCGTATCACCATGTGTCAGTTTTTTATTTTTACTTTGAACTTTATTCTTTCAAACCGTGGATGTGCAATTTTTTTTTCTTCCTACTTTAGCTTTACTTTTGACAATGATGCACAGCATTAAATGGGAAACTGTGCTTAAAGTATGTGAATTTTGATCTTTGTTGCTTTGGTTAGACAATGATTTAATAAAGAAATAAAGAAATATTTGTCATGACTTGATTTTTATTATTATTACACTTGTGTTTTAACCTCTATCTGTTGCAAAAAAAAAAAAAGAAATTTAGGCCATCCTTACTTAGTTAACTTGTTGACCTAAAGGATAGACCCATGAACTTCAAAGTGCAGGTCACCAAGGGGCACCAGGGAAGCCTTAACGAATGTTGAGTGAAGATGAATTTAAAATACATTAAAATCTATCGTTTAGGTGAACAGGAGCTGACTCCTGTTTAGGAGCTAATTTCTTTGTCATTTATTTTGTGCTAAAATCATGCAAGACAGAATAATAGTATTATTCCATAACTCATTTGTCTTTTATATATTATTCTTTATATTAAATATATAAATAATTTGTTATATATTTATTAATTTATTATACTTGTCACCAACATACAAGTACACAGTTCAAAACACAGTTCAAGATTACTAATATATTCAGTAAACTATTCAGTGGTTTTGATCTTTTTGCATTTAAAAAGGTTTTTCTAAGGATGCAATATTACAGTTTTCAGGAAATTGATAGACTTATATCGTTAACAGTTTTTAAGTTATGTCACATATACATATTTGACTGATCTATAAAAGCCAGAAGGGTAAAATGAGGAGCTGTTTGGGAGCCTCAAGAGCCTACTCTTATTGCTGAGCTTTGGCTGAGCCCACGGAAAGAGCTAATTCCCACCACCAAGTCTGACCAATCAGAGTTTTGTGTGTCATACATCCTGTATTCCCTCATTTCCTCCATGAATGAAGCACTGGGGCAAAGCAGTTAGCAGGTCTCACCGAGTGAACTAGTGTATGTGTGCTTTAATGCTTCTTATAAACATTAAATAAAACGTAAGTGGTGTAATCAATCTCTGTATAACGTTTCACGTTTCACTAACGTTGCGTGACAGTTTCTCAATATAGCTCATCATTTATTTCAACCTGTAGTAACCTTACCAACACCGAAACTGTTTGACTTACAGCTTCCTTTGGCTAACATTAGCTTGTTAGCTTAGCTCTCGGTTGCTTTATGCTGTGCACAAACCTGCTAACATGAATGATAATACTCGAAGTAAAATGAAATTACACGAACACATGACATGTTAATTGAGTGGATTTAATAAGAATGATTAAAATTTAGGAGCTTGCTTGTAAAATACCCATGCTAACTTAGCAACGAAAAGTAAATGGCATGCGAGTGTGATTGACAGTGTCGCTGCAGCTGTGGGGTTGGCAGTGGTGAAGTGTTGCCAGTTGTACTTATCAAGATACTTTTCGTGTATCTTACTTTTTACATCTACCTAATTACACTTCATTTCAGGATTGCAGGATTGTTCTCATGCTTTAAGTGTCCAGTAAAATGATGAATAGAGGATCTGAATATTTCCTTCTTCACTAGAAGCTTGAAACAATGTGTAAATCCCTTTCAGACTGTGTTTTCACCTGTGTGCCCTTTTTGAGGCAGCAGTTTGTTATGATGTTTTAATGAATTATACAAACAAAACTACAATAATGATTACCAGCCATGCTGTCTTCAGGATACTTTAACATTTGCCTGAACCACCAGCATCTCTTTGATTTGAAACAAACGCCTCGCTGCTTTTTTACTGGATATGAAAATCATATGTTTAACTTGTAATGTCTTGATTGCAGGTCTCCATTATGGCTTCTCGAGCAGGTCCGAGAGCAACAGGTACAGATGGTAGTGACTTTCAGCACCGGGAGCGGGTTGCGTCACACTACCAGATGAGGTAGGCTGTTTTTCTATCAAAGTAATAAAGTATTGCCTCTGAAGAAACTCAAGCAGTGAAAATATGAGGTTCATGTATCCTCACTCAAGGACTATCTCTCTTTAAAAAAAGAAACTATAAAAGCCTTGAATATCTTGATAATTAAAAAGGAAATACAGCTGACTGTTACAATAAAGCTGTTTAATCATTCCCCTCTCTTTTTATAGGCTAAATTTAGATGAAGAGAGACATGGATCTTAAATACATATCAACTCTTTAGCACATAGACATTAGACCAACACATAGTTTTCTAGCAGATCCAGGGGATTTTGTGGCATTTAAATATTGAAGGTAGATCTGAAGAACTGATAATAATTTCATCAGTGACTACAATTAAACCCTCAAGTATTTCATATGACTGTATCCATCTGTCTCACGTGACGCAGCGTTGCCTTGAAGTCGGAAATTCGTAAACTCAACATCGTCCATGTTCTGATCTGGGTGCTGATGGCAGCTCAGGTAATGACAAACCCTTAAAAACTGTAACAAACTTCATTGACTGATGGTTTAAACATCTCAGCCAGTCGTGACTCTGCATTTTCTCTTCTGTCTCAGGTGATAGTGAGCCAGCTGAGCCTGGTGTCCCACAAGGTCGTGGCCTCTCCATACCAATGGGAATACCCCTACCTGCTGAGCATTATCCCCACAGTCTTCTGTTTCT
The DNA here is from genome assembly GCA_029783805.1 of Acanthurus tennentii. Lineage (NCBI taxonomy): Eukaryota > Metazoa > Chordata > Actinopteri > Acanthuriformes > Acanthuridae > Acanthurus > Acanthurus tennentii. The sequence continues at coordinate 4,441,817 of JAPZDZ010000017.1, read as the reverse complement.
GGGCATTACCACGCAACAACATCAGCTACCTGGTCATCTCCATGATCAGCGCCGGGCTCTTCTCTGTGGCCCCGCTAATCTACGGCAGCATGGAGATGTTCCCTGTGGCCCAGCAGCTGTATCGCCACGGCAAAGCCTACCGTTTCATCTTTGGCTTCTCAGCCGTATCCGTCATGTACCTGGTGATCGTCATTGCTGTGCAGGTGCACGGCTGGCAGATCTACTACAGCAAGAAGCTGCTGGACCAGTGGTTTACCAGCACAACAGAGAAGAAGAAAAAATAAGTTGACTTGAAGCACGCTAAGTGCTGAGATCTGCTGTGTTGGTATGTGGGCCTGTGTGGAACCTAAGGATCTTAGCACTGAGGTGGATTTCTTAGGAAACAAGTTGCTGAAGAGCCAAGATCCAGAGAAGAGACTCTCTAAAGTATTGTGGTCCTTTGTCATCTTTTTCTACAGATTTGACAGTGATAATACCATTCTTGAAGTTTTTGCAAATAATCAGGCCTACTGTGACTGCTGCCATCATTCTGTACATGAATCATGTGTGAACAAAATACTGTAAATATCATCTGTTTGTCTGTCTGTACCTTGTTATTTCAGATACTTACAGTGTAACTGGAAGAAAACTGCGATAACATGTTGGTTGATTCTTTAAAAATAAATTTAAATTTGACTTTAAGACATCATGTTATTTTGCATTTTTACATCAGCAAAAACAGATCTCAGGACAAGGTTTTTCTCCATAAATGTCTTTATTCAATTATTTTACATCTTACATCTTTCAGACATCTTAATTCAGACTGAAAGTAATGTAATGTTCATTTTTTAGGTTAAAGGTTAATACAGAATAGTGCCATATAGTTGGTACTCTTGCCTGGGTTTGCTGTAGCTCTCACCATCTAACTTTAGACTTTGAAGGGACAGCCAGACCAGGCAGATAAAGAGTAGTAAACTGTTTGGCACTGTGTCTTATTACCTTTAATCTGAAGAGGATGATCTGGTCACAGTTAACACACTCTTCATTTTAAACACTCAAATTAAACATTTATACATTTAGGCAAAGTAAATATGAAAAGTTTCAAGCTTAAACATACAAAACATTTTAATTCCCTTCAACCAAACTTATTAAACAAACTAAAATCAAGCTACAATATATAAGACACCCTCAGATTACAGATTTATATAACATGGTAGCTCATACAATGTCTAGCTTTATGTCTCATAACAACAAGAAAAAAGTTAAAACACAAGAAAACTATTCGAAACTTCCCTTTTTCCTCGGGGATTACATAGTAATTAACAATGTGGCATGTTTCACTGAAACAACTACAATCTGCCATGCTTTGGCAAATAATTGATAAACCTGACTGTCTGACTGACAGTGTTCTTAAGCTTTATCTAAGCTTGAAAATTATTCCCTTTCAGGATGCGCCTCACCTGGAAAAAAAGAATACATTACATTACTTTTATGACTGAGATATAATTAGTGTCAAATGGTCAAAGCTTTCCTGTAAGCACTGTTATAAAACAAGAATCCTGTATCATAGCAATTCACTTCCTTATAGCAGTGTTTTTGATCGTGTGACATTTTGGCAAGTTGCCGTCTTGGTAAAAAGTGGTATAATGTAGTTATCAGTTTCCACCCTACCTTTTCACCAATGGGTCCTTCAGACACCAGTTGAGACGGCAGTTCATTTTCAAAGTTTCTGGTTCCAGGATCTGCTCCTTTTCTCATCAGTAACTTCACAGCCTCCAGCTGAGTTTTATGGTTCTGCAAAGAACTGACGACATGGAGGGCCGTGCTTCCATTGAACATCTGAAAGAGGCACAGGATCAGATGATAACATCCGTGCAGCTTCTGTGTTACACTCAGGTTTCAGTACAACGGAAAAACTTACCTGAATATTTACAATGGACAGTGAAGACGGCTGGTCAAGGAAAATGGTAAACAGCTCCACGTTTGCCTCCTCAGAAGCCATGTGAAGACACGTCCGTCCACTTTTTAGATCCTGTGGAGAAGAAAAGTAAACATGAAATCAGTATCACTGAGCAACGACAAGGAATAAATTTGTCACAAATTGTTGCAGTTTACACTCAAATAGGAAATTTAGTAGACGAGGACATAAGCTAAACTACAAAACACAGAAAGAAGTTAAATATTAATTTGAACCAAAGTCAAATGCTCTCCAGTAGTTTTGGTAGTTACCTTTGTCCCAAAGGAGGCGCCCATGAGCAGCAGAACCTTAATGCATTCAACATACATCTGTTTCCTCTGCATCAGCTCCATTGTCTTAAATTGACATGGATTTTCCAGAGTCCTCAGCTCTTTGACAACAGCGTTGTGAGACATGACGGCTGCATGCAGCGGAGTGAAACCTCCAGACAGAAAACAGTTGCATCTCAACACAAAGGCATGATACAGAATAATAAGAAATATTAAGTTCTAAGCCAAATAAAACACACTCACCATCATAGTTGAACATTTCGATATCAATCTGTTGGCCACTCCCCATCAGGCTCCTCCAGATGCTCTGTTGATTTAATTACATGAAAAAGAAATAAGATAGTGAAGGAAACAATACAAGAAATATTCTTGAATGACACTTCAGCATGAAAAAAGAGATTTTTTTAGTATTATAACAGACAAATATAAGAGGTCAGATGGAAAAATGTGATAATTTAGCCAAAATATAACCTTTTCTATTAATCGGATGAATAACAAAGTTGTAAGAGGTGAGTTGAAGTCCAAGTTAATTATTTCTCTCGTCTCCGGTACAACAACACCTGATAAACCAGCACACCAGCCTCAGTGTCTCACATTAAAAGCATCAACGTGCAGTTACAAATTAACAAGTCACTTTATCTCACATTGTAAAAGATGCACAGTTTGATTTACAGTGCTCATAAACAGAGCTTCCTTGTAGCAAAGTGGCATCAATGCAAAAACCAGGACTGTTTAAAAGTAATCAGGGATCAATAAATAACTGGTGATAAGATTAAAGTCAGTGGTTTGACACAGTGACTCACTATGCTAAATATATTTTGGTTGTCAGGTATAAACATGAGTCATTTAGTGAATTTTAATGATTAGCCACTTTGTTTGCAAATATTAACTTACTGACACACAATGCTCGGATGGTGGACGTGACATTGTAGTCAGTAATTTAGTCACATGATCATGTAAACATCTTGACTTTTTCATCTAGCTCACGGCTGAGTTTAGGTTTAACCTCATCACCTCTTGGATTTATGTAAAAATAAAGTGTAAAGATTATATCAGCAGGAAAACATAATCTAAAACTGACGCATTTACAGTTCATCCATACCTGAAGACTGTTAAAGTGGCCTTTTTCGGCACATACGTGCAAAGGCGAGCGGCCCCAGAGGTCTCGGCTGTTGATTTGGGCTCCATGTGCCAGCAGGTCCTGGACTATCAAATGCTGATTGGTGGCAGCTGCTATCAGAAGAGCCGTCTGTGTACAAAGACGATGTTAACAGCAATTTAGAGTTTTAAGTGCAGATCAACAATGAGCACTGAAAAACACAGAACCTCGTCAAGTGTTTGTACCTGTCCGTTGTGCTCTTTAATGTCCAGGGAGCCAGAAATGGCCATTTTTGTGGCAAGGACATAAGCCAGAGCCCGTCTCCCTTGTGCCACCGCAATATGGAGGAATCTGCAGGTTTGCACAGAAAATTATAAATGACTGTACATCCATATGCAAATTTTGTTTATGAGTTAATATTCACATTAGGTTCACTAACAATTGGAGTGGCACAGACTGCACATTTCAGCCATTTGTCCACTACTTTCATCTTATTCCTTGTTTTATTTGTTGAAATTCAGCTCACTATTTTTATTGTTTATGGTCTGTTTTCTACATTGATGACTTCCTTCATCAATACATACGTGTCACCATCTGCATCTTGCATGTTCAGCATCTCAGGGAAAACTTCTCCAACCCGCTGTGTCTCTCGCTGTATTTGCCAGTGAAATAAAGTCATTTTGCCTTCAGCCGGTGAACCCGTTTGATGCATTAGTTGCGGGGCGACGGGACCGTTTTCAGGAGCAGATTGATTTTTTAATGTGGAGTTCACTGGCACAGGAGGCCCCATCAGGTAAGGAATCACGTCGTTGGACAAAGCTTGGAGTTTAGCAGATTTACAGTGATGGTCCAAGTAGTTGTAATCCTGTGAGCAGCTCATTTTCTAAAAGAGAATCAAACTTAATAACTTAATGCAAGCATGTGAATTAAATTTGGGCTATTTTCAAAACAGAATCAGATTTAGCACTGCCTAAAAATAACTTGCTTACTAAGAACTTTACTTTCTGCTGTATCTATAAAGTGGAGGAATGCTCAACTTCTTCCTCATACCAAAGGAGCAGACAGATAAAAATCTAAATAAAAAATTTATATCCTCATAAACAAAACTAGATAGCTGAACTCTTAAATGAGGATATGAAAACAAAAACTTCCTTATTTTTAATAAACAAATATAATTAACACATGAATAATGGCGCTGACTGTCAGTTTTTCTTGGAAAATTGTACCCATACATTAAAACTTGTCTTATCATGTTTGCAAACTATGTACAAACTATGACTAACCTGGCGTCTTATCTTCAGCAGCTCTTTCACAGTGATCTTTTTGTTCACAGCTTGGGTGAATTCCAGTGGCCCGGGATCAGCCAGAAGAAAGTCTGTGGGGGAGAAAAACACAGTATGCATTAATTTTTATTTTTTTTTAACAAAACACATCAGAATGGTAAAATGACATTACACAACGTCTGCAGAAAGGAAAGTTTCATCAGTCCTAACCAGAAACTGTTAAACAATCATAAACGGACATCATATTGGTAGTATTTTACAACCAAACAGCTGTCAAAGATGTATTTACTTCCTGTGAAAAATACTCAAAAGTCCTGCATTCCTAATTGTACTGTAAAAGTAAAGTACATAGTCATCATCAAAATAAAATAAGCTTTGAAAAGTAATGTTAATCCAAAATCGTAAGTTATATTAAAACACAGAGGACTTTCAGTTTAAAATAAGAATTTCACTGTTAATATTTTGTGGGAAATTTTGCCAAAAATATACACTTAAGATTTTGAATGCAGGACTTAAACTCGTTTGCATATTTACAGTGTGTTCTCAAAGAAGGCTAAGTGCTCTTCTCTTATGTCAATTGTGTGAGTCAACACACAGAAGTTACACCTCCTCCTCCTCTCCTTGTGTCTTGAAAACAATACAACTAGATCAAATGTTTCAGGGGAAGAAAAGATTAGAGATTATGTGGTTTAAATTTCATACTGTTGGAAACAGTGAGTGGTATATCCGCTTACCAAAATAAAGACAACTCACCTTTATTGTTTAAAAAGGTGGTCCCCATTGACAGACTGTAGCTCTCTATGGTTTCATGTCCTTCTGGATAAAACATGTTCACGGAGTCATTTATTAACACTCGGCTCCACTTGTAACTGAAGTTTTTTCTTCTCTCACTGAAGTTTTTTCCTCTCTCACTGAAGTTTTTTCTTCTCTCACACACCTTGAATGTGAAGTGGCTGTCAGGACGGTGCAAGTCAATTCCCGTGACACATCTCAACAAGAAAACATGTAAAACTGACTCACTCACTGCTGCACCTTTCTACTTATCACCGCAAGATCAGATATGAGGAACAACTGCCACAATAACTGTCCCACGCCTCCCTCAACTTCCTGGTCGACTGGTTGTCGAGCTTGTTTAAAGTTTGATGTCACTTTCAAAATAAAGGTATTGAACATTTTGTCACTGGAAAGTTAATCTAACCCCAACAAGTAAACCCGGCCGAGTTTAATTTCACTACTTTTTATTTTCAGGTAGTTTTCATTCATGTTTAGGCTGACTTTAAACATGGAGTAAATCCTCATCTGGGAGGAGTCCATTTTTCAAATTGAAAAAAGTTGTTGAGGGTCAGTTAAAATGCAAATGAGGTTTATTTGCTAACCAAAGCTAAATGCCTTTGTAAGTAAATTTGGGACTCAACTGCAGAGCAAACTTAAAACATGAGTTTACCTGTTAATTTAAGTAATTTAAGTGACATCATTATCCATAAAGCAGACTAATACTAGAGAAAACAGCCGTAAACCTGCACTGTCTTTGTTTTGTAACATTTCTGAGAGACAACTTTGTAACAAATACACTGTAAGGTGAAAACATTTTTTAAAAGTGAGACTGGTAAATCTGTATAATCCAACGTAGATTTAAAAAGTACCGAGTGCCTTTGTAAATCTAAGATTTTGAAACAGGAGGGCAATCTGGGATCCCCAACAGAGAGAAAAATTAACCAAAACGGGAGGAAATGTTAAAAAGCCTTTACCGATTGGTAAAATCATTAAAAGAGAACCTGTTTTGACCAAATTAGGATTTTTCAAGGGCTTAAAAACAAGACTGAGCATAAGAAACATGGTCATGGTTTTCCAGTCACATGATCCAGATAATATAACAGGTAAAATACATGAAATATCAGGAGGTTAAACATATATATTACATATATGTTAGATGACAAGTAGCTATGAGTACACAAAAAAAGGATTGAGCCAATTAGGAAAGTGTAAAGACTATATTTATCCATTTTTTCATCCCAGCCTGGAATGTCTTTCCGATTAAGAAAAAAATCTTATTTCTCATTGTACACACCTGTAAGACTGACTAGTCAAGCTTGAGGTCACCACTGGAACATCTGCAGGACAAAACCTGTGTCTCTAAACTGAAACACCAAACACAGAGTTGAGGTTTTCAGTTTTTGTTAAGTATTTGTTGGCAATAGAACCAGCTTCCTTGTTTGCCACTCAGATTTCCCATAAAGAAAGGCGGGTTGTACTTGGCTTTAGTCCAAACTGTGTGTTTTGTTTTTTTTGAGTGTGTGACGTTGGCCAGGGTGGCAGAGTAAATAATACCTTTAAGTCCCTGAATGACTAAAAGATTTGCATAAATTGCAGGTATTCAACTGAAAAATGCTTACTAAGTAAGAGCACATAGCTTTGTAGCCGTTTTTAAAATGTAATTTTAAATATAACTCAAGAACAAAGATGTTAGTCACTCTTTTATCACGTGATGAGTGCTTTGTAATTTTTTGTGTCATTACAAGGGTAATGTCCACATGTGAATCTATGGTATCCTAGTCAATTCCAGAAACCACATACTTGTTATTTTAAACATATTTGTCTCTGTAATAACCATAAATATTTCTCTTCACCATCAAACCAGGTTCCTATTGTGCTTTGGGCAGCTCTGACGCTGTCATTCTGCTCCACGGCTTCTCGACTTTTGACCTCCAACCTTCCCAGGCTATGACTGAAACAAGGTACACACTCACTGCAGACAATCACAAAGTTAAAAAAATATCCTGTCTTAATCAGAAGTTCTCCTATGAGGACCAGCTTGAACCTAAATTTGTGTCTTTTTTTTCACACAGATCCAGGTGCCCCTCACACAGCCCTATCATGGAGTCATTGACTTCTTGGGTTTTGGCTTCAGTGACAAGCCAGTGAGGCAAATATGTGGAAGTTTAAATGTC
>JAPZDZ010000017.1:4154107-4166822 GCA_029783805.1 Acanthurus tennentii | reverse complement strand
TGAGGAACGATGTTCTAAAGTTAGAACATCACAGCAAGATTTCATCACCTGCTTCCCTTTTGTGTGCATGGCGAGGACATCAGAGAAAAGCTTTCCATGGGTTCTTGCTAATTTATGGACTCAGTGGTCAGACATGCTACTCCACAAAAAAACATCTCAAAATGCACAGCTAAAGGGTTATTTAGGCTTTAACATCAGACTTTTTGATTGTAAGTTAGTTAAAATCGCCTTAAAAATGGGCTTTGTTAAAAAATCAATCATCAAACATTCCTTTGATTGCACATTGGCAAAAGGCTGCTGTTAACTGTGATCTTTGACTCTTTGAAAATGTGAGTTCAGTTCCTCTCTGCTATCACAGTAACTGTGGCAACACTGGAGAACACAACACATAAATCAGGAGGTGGATTATTGTGGAGTGGGGACAGTCAGCTATAACTTCACCCTGGAGCTGTAAAAGGCTTTTCCCTGAGCCTGCTGACCACAAACGGGGGTCTGAAAGGAGTTATTACTGATGCAGAAGTCTGAATAGTTGCAACAGATGTGAAAAACAGCTTATTTTACTCTGATTATCCTGATTTAGTAGAGAAATGCCACCATAATATCTTCAATTACAAACAGCTTGAACTGAAAAAGCTCTGATTTTTCAGTCCTGCTTCCTCTCAAACACTCACCTCACTTATGGCAGCGTTTTCCTCCTCTCCATGACGTGCCGGCCTGTTTCCAGTCAGTTTCATAGACAGGCCAAAATCGATGATGACGCAGGTGCCATCAGCCTTGACCAGAACGTTTCGGCTGTTCAGGTCCCTGTGGGAGACTGCAGGCTTGTACAAGTCTGGACGGGGAGGTAGAGGGGAAACGAGACAAAAAAAAAAATCAGGCTAATTTACTTTTCATTAAACATTTAAGTCTGAACAGCACACCAAAAACTCCCTGCTCCACAGAAACAAGAAACTCAGGCAGTTTTTGTGGTGTTTGCAAATGAATGCTAACATCCAGAAAATCCCTTCATATAGCTTTCTATTTCCCTCATTACTCATTGTTTAGCAAAGCGAGCTGCACTGTCAACAGACAGCTAAACCCCCTAATCTAATCTACAACAATGGGATTATGACCATATCAGCATAGCCTCTGCCTGCAGTATCATTCTGTCCAGCAGAGGGCGCAGTGAGGCAGAGGGCGGCTGGACTTTGTGGCCGCCACCACAGCTATCTGCTGCCTGCTATTGATGTGCAGGAGGCGTGGGGGAGGATGACGACTGTAGCAAAGCCTGAGAGATTCTGCTGTTAGCAGCTACATGCAGAGCTGACAAACACCAGCCCTCTCCTTCTCTTCTGTCACTTCTCCGCTCTGCCGATCACTTTAGATTTACTGAGGAAAAAGAGTGGAGGGTGATGGATGCCCCCGCTTTTATTTGTCACATGCTTGCACAAAAAGAATGACTTCCATTCCTCTCGCAGTCTTCACACGCTACTGCGAGCGCACTTTTCCTTCACTTCTAAGCCTGTTTGATGTGTATCTGTGCTGATGAAGGGAAAGAGGAGGGCTAAGTTCAACCACTGAAGCTGAGGAATGGTTCAGTTGTCACTTCTGCCTTCTAAGACTGAGTTTATTGAGCCACAAGGATAGTCACATGTCATCTAAATCCCTATCTCGCCTTCCCCCTACTTTGTCCCTCTCTCCATTTATTTCACTCTCTCTGAGGTTAGCTCGAGGCCGGTCTATAAATACTCTCGACTGGGCGTGCACACAGTGTGTACGTGAGTGTTTGTCAAAATGCAGGGATGCAAAGCGCTTCTAGCCAAACAGACCCACGTGGAGCTGCAGCGTGCAGGTCGTACGGAGGCTCAAGTGCTGGGCAGTGAGACAGAAACACACACTACACACACACACGTTATCTAAAGGCTTTCTAAATAATCTGAAATAACTGAGTTACACACACAATAAGCTTTCCCATTTTCCACCACAATTCTTTGTATGTGTTTGTGTTTCTGTAACAGATGGAAGCAGCAGCCTTGAAACTTGAGCCTCAGTAAACTGTGAGCAGTTATGTAATTAACTCTGTGTGTGTGTGTGTGTGTGTGTGTGTGTGTGTGTGTCCGTGCACCCTCCAGCTCACCTCCTTTGAAGAGCTCAGTGTGCAGGTACGCCAGGCCGCGGGTGACGGAGTGAGCGAGCCGGCAGCTGCTGACCCAGTCATTGGTCTGGACGCTCAGGTAGCGACTCAAAGAGCCCTGAGGTGCAGCGTGAGGAGAAGGGAGGGGGGAGAGAAGAGGGTGCAGAGAGTCAGGGACAATGGAGGGATAAAAACAGATGGGGGAGGAATTTAAAAAAGGGAGATAAGATGAAGAAACATGGGGGAGAAAAGGAGAGAGAATATAGATAAAAATCAATCACCAGCATCACTTTTGAGATTTGTCAAAATATGAAGCAACAGAGGATTTTTTTAAGCAAGCTAACTTGTGTAAATGCAAAACAGTTCGGTAACTTTCCTCCACAAAACAGACATTATAGTCTAAAAGACTGCGTCATGAATAAAATAATGCGATTCCTGAAGCCAGCAAGGTCCTGATGATCCTTCTTTTAGCCCTGCTCACAGTGTGCCCAGTCCAGCTCACCTGGTTCACAAGCCCCTGATAGCTCTGAGGCTTATCCAGCCCAGGTGAAGGATGAGTCAGCCTGTGAGCCTTGAGTCATTCCCAGCGCCACCAGTGATTGATTAGGTAAGATATCTGAGTTTCTTTATTTTGCAATCAAAGCCTTTGCTGTGCAGTGGGTGAAAAGCCGTCGGCTGGCCTTCACTTGTTCAATAAACTCCTGTGCATGAGTTAACACAGCTGCCTCAAGCTTATTAGCATTTGCAGCTCTGCTAAATGCCATGCTGGTGTTTTTATATATGAAGCATTTTGTTTACAACTAAAATCACCTTTGTCTCATGCATTATAGATGCTTTTAGCCTAAAGTGGAGATGGCAAGCAGACTGCAGAGATCTGGTAAGCTCACATACTTCTTCCTCCAAACCCTCAGATTTTATTGAGTTTCAAAGCTTTTGTTATTCAGACACAAGGCTTTTTTCTCAGATATACAGTTGTAGCCACAAACATCTAGAAACATACTCTATAAAATCAGTGGAGTTCCCTTTTAAAAATTTAAAATGTGTTTTTATTCAACACAATATTTCTGTCTATGTTACTGTGTTTACTGGCACTGGAATTGAGTTAAAATTAACTTTAAACATTCAATTCAATTGTTTCTTCACCAGCAGTGAAATTTTAAAAAGGTCAACACCAACGGCTCGCAAAAAGATTATTCTGTTTACAGTTTGTAGCTTTAAAAAAAAGGCTGTGTTTGTTTTTGGACCTCTCTGTGGACAGAGCACAGTTTCACAATAACACTGACTTACAAAATAATATTTTACAACCATCCAATAAAAGTCTTGCAGTTTCATCGAGTTATGAGGTTCCTCCAGGAGAAAGGCAGTGTGCAATTCTGGTTTGATAATTCAGTGTAAAGGTGATGATGCCTATCAACAACTCCATGAAACTGTTTGTTCAGGAAATTATACTGGATATTATTCTTTTCCTTATTTATCTCCATCAGTCGGAATAATCCATTATGGGCCTGGCCCTGATGCACAAACACACACAAAAACGCACACGCATGCACTTAATCTTCGCTGTAAAAATCAATCACAAGGCAATTGGCGCATCTGCTACTCAAGAAAATTGCATTAGATCTGTTCGTTTTATGTAAAGCATATTATCGTTACTTCAGTGCATTGTGTGTCCCAGTCGCTTGTCCTGGCTTGCACCACGTTTCCATGACATCGTGTATTAGAGCAATGGTTACAACACACAATGGGCTCCTTTCATAGGCTGGCTGGGGGTCAGCTGACTTGTAATTATGAGTCTAAAGGCTTGGACAGCAAACACTTTCAAGTTATGTCCACATTAATGCTGAAGAGTTCCTGCAGTCTGCCTTCAGCTGTCAGTGTTTTGAGTTTTCTTCCGCGACACCAGCTGCATGTCGACAAGGAAAAGCTGAGATGGGTGAAGAGATTATACTTTCAATTTACAGTGACTCTAAATCTGACCCTGTCCATCCCTAAGAATTTATACTGAACGAATAAAAAGGGAAACAAATCCTCTACAGTGGAAAATCCTCCACAGTCCCTGACAGCCCACCCACCCTGCTGAGCAGACACAGATTCAAAAATTCACATTACGTCCAAATTCATCCTTTTCAGTTGTTTGGGGTTAGTTTATTTTTGATTGTTACTTTTTCCAGTATTGCAGTCTGTAATTTGATCTCATTCATATATGATTCACTGTTTACTGTTAAGTCCCTCTCAGTGGTATCAGAGCTGGATTAAATTACTGCTAATGCTAGCCCAACATTTTCTACTGCTGTTGCGTTACATTGAAAAGCACTCAAACGGCTTGAATGGTGAGACAATCACAGGAAATGTGTGTATTCCACAAAAAAGAGGTTAGTGCTGACTGCTATGTTTTACAATGAGTGGTCATTTCTGTCTGTGAATCAGATTTAAATATTGAAGAGAGGAAGGGAACAGGACGGAGCAGCTTCGGTGTGAAGATGAAGAGCTCCACCTCCGAATTCTCGGCACACTAACTGAGTCCTTTTTCGTGTCCCGCTGTTTTGTAGGGAAATGCTGTGGGGTGCAGATTGAGGTTACTCATGGCATGATGGGAAAAGGCTGATTATTGACCGTTTCTGTAATAAAAACAACATGTGTTTGTCTGGCTGCATGTTTCTGATAAAGTGGCTGTTCAGCAAGTTGCACCCCCCACCTTTCCAGTTCTGAGACCTGTAGTATTAAACGCTGATTCTTGTTGCCACGGTAACCACAGGTGCAACCAAAAACAAAGACTAATGTGCCCAAGCGGAGGGCAGTTCTTCCTCAGACGTCAGGTCTGTAAATTGAACACACACTCACACCCCCACACACACACAGCTCCCTCCAGCACTCACATGTGGGTAGTAGTCCATGACCAGCAGGTACTCAGTTCGTCCCTCTGGTCCCGTCCGCTCGTCGGCGGCCACGAAACGGGCGATGTTGTCATGCTCCAGCAGCGGTAGCCGGTAGATGGAGCATTCATTGAGGAAGTTCTGGCGGTTGGCTGCAGTGAACACCTTCACAGCCACGGGCCGCTCGTCCAGAGAGCCACAGTAGACGGCGCCGTATCTGCCCCGCCCAATCAGCTGAAAGAGGTACAGAGGTGGGAAGAGGAGAAAATTATTTATAGACTTTCTTTTTTTAAATTATTCTTGACCTCAAGCTCTCTCTTGCCTGAGAAGAAACAATTTGAGCAAAATTGTAAAATTGTCTGTGCTGCTTTGAAATGTTTTATCAATATTGACAAGCAAAGATACAAAAAGATTCCTTGAAAAGTACAAAATTCTCAAAGTAAAAGACATACAGCGGATTGGTACAAACACAAAAAGACAGGCAGAGGAGAGGCAGGAAATTACTGGCAAACAGCAGGGTTAAATGGTAAAAAAGGCCCTGAGTTAGTTCCAAATCACTCAATTAGTTTCCCAAATTAGCAGGAGAACAGCATGTCATTAAGGCCCAAATATTCTGCTTCCTAAAGTCATCTGCATGGGAGTAAAAAAAAAAAAGACTGGAGTGCATTTATTTCTGTGCAGTTAACACCTCCACGTCTGCTAAAAAACATTTATCTTCGGCTTAAAATTACACTGTCAAAGCAGTGGACTATGTTTTGTCTGAGAGCAGGGCTCCCGTGCTCACTCTTCCCCCTGTAATGAGGCCGATGTGAAAGAGCATGTGCCTGCTTTTGATAAGGCACAAGGACAGCGCTCTGAATTCAACTCCTCTCTGAAACGGTAATAAAAGCGAGCTATCCCACACACTGTCTGCTCTTAAATGCACTAAATGAAGGTAAGAAGAAAAGAAGGCAAAAACACCACTGCATTGCTGTAGTTAATCATTACTGGTTGACTTGCTGCGTTTGAGTCTTGTCAGAAAAAAAATTAACTTTTTTTTTTCTACATAAATGACAGCAAACCACTCTGTTTGCATTTTTAGGCTATCATGTATAGTTAATATTCCTGCTGGCAATTTTTACAAGCATACCAGAGCTTTTGATTTCAATCTGCTCGACTTTGCTTGCACTGGTTTAATCTTTTTCATGATAACCTCTGTGGCAAAGCAGCAGATAGCACACGTTTAATAAAACGGCTGGTCTGATTTAGTGTAGAAAATAACATTAAATACACCGACACCAACACATCCCTTTAAAAATGGGAATGTAGAGCTTTTTTTTTAATTCACAATTAAAAAACAAATATTTTTCTCAACCTTGGTCTCTTACTGGGTTACTCTTAGTCAGTCCAGTTTGTACAATGTCAATTTGAGGCATGTTATATTGTGCAATGGAGGTGTGGTGAAAGGTATTACTTCAATGTAAACAGAAAAAAAGCTTCCATCATCCATCTGCACTTCTGTAATGTTTTGAAAATGCAGCGTAAGGGTTTTCTTCCTTGCCAACCCTGAAGTTTATTACAAAAAATGGTGCAGAGAAGGTGGCTGATGACAGACTTGGATGTCCACAGAGGAGACTGATCCAAGCTGTGCAGCTAAAGCAATTATGTGGCTCTGCAAAATCAGCTGCAGGAAAAGAGAAGCTGGCTGGCCCAGTCAGCTCTGCATACAGTTATCAAAATAATAACCCCCCCTTCAAGGTAATCGAAGCCTTTAAGGACATTTTTGTAAAGGATTTTAAACCGAAAAAAGACTTAATGTTTTTTATAACTGATGATTATTGATAGTTGGCGAACCAAACAGCTAGTGGCATTAGCCGCCTGGTTGCCCTTGAGTGGATATGCGGTTAGCTCCAACAGCTAATCCAAGAGGTTAATTCTGTGTTACTTTCATGCAGATACAGACAAGCGTTTTAAATATTTAATGTAAAATGAAGTTTAAGGAAGCTCCTGCTGAGTGACCTGATATTCACTGTTTTGCTGGAACAAAAGTTTCTGAATCCCAGCAGAGGAGGTGAGTGCGGAGTTATTATTACTCAAAATTCAAAGGAGTTTTCATTTCAGCCTGCATCTGATGAATCGGCTTGTGAACATCATTGAAAATGTTGCTTTCAGTCGGAGAAATCATTACATTATGAGCCTATATATGACAAATTTTCTGGCAGAGTTGAATTTTCCTTCCATCATGTCGTCTGCCGTGGCTGGATTGGTTTCTATGCCTTCACCCTGCTTATATTGTCATTGTGGCTGAATATCATCCAGACCCCATTGACTTCCTATCACAATATGAACCTTCCTTCTTCCATATCAGGTTTTCAGTATCCTGTGTCAGTGTAAGCAAAATCCTATTTTTGTGCGCCCTGACCGTCACTTAATGCGCGCTGCCATGATCGGATGATAAAGGTCACATTGAAACGACAAATGTAACTGTAAACCTTGATGTATTTTGGGTGTATTTTTGCCTCTATGCCTTTGGTTTCTCCTTTCTCTTTCTAACTCTTCTTTGTCCATACACACACAAACACACACACACACAAACACACACGCTTTCCCAGTATGTGGAGATGCTGAAGCCAGTGAGAGCAATACATGTCCAAACCAATGATAGAAGCTTTTATCCTCTAATAGCAGGCGAACAGAAATCCACTGGATTTGGGGTAAAAAGGATGTCATGAGCCCTGCTGTTGAGGGGGATTTACTTTTTTTTTTACATGACCAGTCATACATCACCATCATTATCATTAAGAATTAATTCTGTATGCTTGTGTCGCAGTAGTATTTCTAAATCTTGATTAGTCAAATTGCTGTGATAAATCACTGCTCTGCTGGCCTCCCATCGGCTCATTTGGTTGGTGAGAGCAGCGTTACAGTGTTGTGTTGGCGCTCGCACTGTTGCACTAAATACCCAGGCTCTTTCCTGGGCCAATAACAAAATGATTTGACTGATGAACAGATGACTGTAAGGACAAAAATAAAGATATTACAATTTGCAACCGGAGGTGGACACACACAGACTGTGATGGAGAGAGGGTTGGAGAGAGCGGCGTGGTCACTGACCTCCAGCAGTTTGAGATTGTCCAGGTCCAGCGAGCTCTCCGATCCAGCAGCTTCCATCATATTCAGATTGTGAAGCCCTTGTTTCCCGTCTCCTGTTCACATACAGACACACACACAAGAGCTTTAAAAATCAGAAAGGAACAAAACATGCAGATGCATTCACACAAGAGATCAACTCTGATTCCATTTATTAAATTAATTGAAATTCTACCAAAAACATTTAAATGGCCTTGAATAATGAATGTTCTCTGCTCTTCCTCACAGCGTGGCGCCATGGTAACTCACCGTGCATCATGCGGTAACCAAAGAAGGCTGCTACGGAAAGCACGGCCAGCACGGAGACTGTTGCCAGGGTGATAATTACAGTCTCTTCGTAGCTCAGTGTGCGCGGGTCTATAGGAGGGGGGGGCACATCAAAAACAAAAGTACAAATCAAACTGTGACCTTTATGTGGGAAGAGCAAATGGCTGAAACCATGCACTGGCCTTTGATTTGTGAGCAGGAAGTCAGAGGAAGGCCTCGTACCGCCGCTCGTACCCATACATGAAGATACCAGTTTATAGGTGCACCTTTACAATCTGATGCAATCTAGTCCAACAGCTCTGCAATCCACTCTTTATAGTTTTGCTTTAAAGATTCATATAGATAGTGAACTCTCAGAGGGAGACTGAAAGTAAATGAAGATGATAAAATTAACTGAAAGTTAATCAATCAATCAGGAAGTTGCAAACCACATTGATGACTTGCTAATGATGCTGAAAGTTCAGCAGTGCATTGTCTTTATATTGCATGGTTCACCCTTCACTGCAGTAGGCCATATTTTAGCTAATACACACTACATGAAACAACATAAAAGACGTGCTCAAATTTTGTTTTTGTGTGTGTGTGTGTGTGTGTGTGTGTAAGTTACAGGGAACACATCTGATCTGCCACACTCAGTGTTTTCCAAATGAATAAACAGCAGGTTCCTCAGCTTGTACATCGTTCTATCAAAAGCACTGCCTTCTGTCTGTGATGATGATTTTGGCATATTTAGCACCGTACACAACTACCAAACTGGGAGCAGTCATCAGCTTTAGCCTGCACTTTCCCGCCAACAAGGAAAACACAACAAACATGGATGCAAACAATTTGATATTTAAATTATTCAAAAAAATAAATAATCTTGTGAATTTCTTATTAGAAGAGAAATGCACTAATTTGTTGGACTTCATGGACACAAAAACAAGATGTGTTTTGTTGAGTAACATTGAATGCAAACATAACGTCACTTAAAAAACACTTGAAGTTCTCACAGTGAGCCACACCATGAGTCTGTTATGCTGATTCTTTGCTTGTTTTTAAACTTGTTAGAATTTTCCTCAAACCTTTAAGATTTTCTTCTATTCTGCATTGTGTAAAAAAAATCTTTTTTTCATGGATCAGTGATGTGTAATATTAAAAAGGTGTTTAACACCTTAACAGTAATGCTATTCAGGCAGAAACTACAGGATGCACTTCAGTCGAAACAGGTTTGCATGATGTAACTACAGGAATTTGAATCAACTGTCAAGTGGAAAAAATGTGTATGTTTTGTGTTTTTTTCCTTCAAACAGGAGGTCAAAACATAACACACACCAGCCCCAAAAATTCATCAATCAGGCTCTTAAACAAACATTTAAATGTTTTGGTAATGAATGTTTGTGTGTGTGCTGACCATCAGGCATGCTGTGAAGCACATGAAGGAAAAGAAGAAAAGAAAAAAATCAATTAAGGCAAACAACCATGAAGCACCGTCAACAGACTGGAAAACAGTGCAGGAGGAGAGAAAACAGAATATGTGTGGGTCGTAAATGAAGAGAGTGAGAGAGAGGAAATATGCAAAAACAAAGAGAACACCTGAGGGCTGGTGAGACGACAGGTAGCTGAGGTGGCTGCAGCTTCAGCCACCATGTATTTGTGATTAATGTCACTGAATCAGTTAACAGTCATACGTTACCTCTGGAGACAAACATACACACACATAGCAACACTTGCAGCTGTTGTTATATACCACCACTCTATAAAAGTCAACAGCAGCTGCCCAGACAGACACACTTAGAAACACACACTCCTGCATCCGTTACATCAGTCGCACTGGTGCAGTTGCGAGATACCACCTTTATCAATAATTGATGTTGTTCGAGAGCCTGAGGGCAGCTTTGACTGACATGTGAGCATGAGCACGCACGCTCCGGCACACACAAACACAAACACATGGGGTTGACACATCTTCCCCCGCAAACGTCAAGGTCAGCGAGTTCATAACCAACGAGAGGTCTGCACAGGAAGCAATTGGACAAACACAGACACACACGCACTCTGACACACCCAAACACAACCAAAACACTGTTTAAAAATCCTGGAAGAGTAATGATAGTACCTACTTTTATATCACCACAATCTTGGGTATTCATGTTATCACCAAGCCCAAATGGTGGTTAGTAACTAAGTATATTTACTTAAGTACTTTTATTTCTTTTGTGTTTTTTTTTTTTTTAATTTTATGCAAGTTCCATTTTAGCCATCTTTTAATCTATAAATTTTTCCAACAGCTATAATTAGCGGTTACACTAATAAGATTTTGTGTATACAATTTTTAAAATAATTTATGAAACAGCTGCAATCTATGAATGTTTTTATTGTTCGTTTATCTGATTAATTTACTGAAAAACAGAGAACTGATTGTTTTGGCATTTTAGATGTTGGAAAACAGTGAAGATTTCCATTGCGAGTTCAGTTTTAGTGTACAACTGTGCTGCAAACCCTCAAGTTAGTTTATAAAAAGTAAATTTAATTGCAGGACTTCTACTTGTAAGTGAGTATTTCTTCACAGTGGTTTTACTACTTCTACGTCAGCCTTGCCTTCAGTGTCGTCATTCATGGCTCTTGGCTTGAGATCACTCAGACAGTCGACTGACTCAAACTGTTTCCTGCTCCTAATAATACTGGCACAAATCTGCCCAGACATGTCAGGAATTAACAAGTCAGCAATTAACAAGTCAGCAAAGACAGACACAGGATCTTAAGTTAGCATACGACCTTAACTTAAACCTCACAGATTAATCAAAACCTCCTGACAACAAATCTTAATTTTTTCCCCCCAAAACTTTCTCCTGTCTTTGTCTCGTCGTCTGTCTTCTTGGTGGAAGAGTCAGCGACACACCCGCAGGCAGACAGACAGATACAGCAGACGCCTTGTAATCCATGGAATGCGGAGAGACGACATGGATGGTAGAGAGTGTGTGTTTGTGTTTATGTGTGGGCAGGAGAGACGATGATGAGCCACCGCCGCCGCCGCCACCTCCCCTCCCCTCCCCCTTCCCTTCTCCTACCACACACATTGCTTTCATTCACAGCTAAAAAATCTTGACAGGAAGGAGAAAAATTAACAATACATCTGTTTGCTGCCTTTCTGAGAACACATCTACTTCTTAATAAACACAGCAGAGGGGCACTGAAGGAAACACAATTCAAAATCAACAACTTTCAAGGCTCCTGACTGCATAAAATCTTTACCAGGTCTGAGTAAGGGCACTGAAAACGTTGTCGGTGAAAGCAAACCAATTCATCTCTGCATTTCACAGTTGTCAAGGTTCATAATGGATAACAACCAGGAAGCTCAGTTCTGAGTAATGTGGCTGAATAATGAAGCAGAGGAAGAGGAGGAGGAGGAGGATGAGGAGGAGCAGTAGGTGTAGGTTCAACAGCTCTGATGATATCAAACATCCTTTCATTCTCTTCTGTTAAAACTGAAGCATTGTCTTTTCAGAACTGTGTGGGCCTGCTGTGCTTTCTCCCATTCTTCTTTTTGTCATTTTCTTTCATTCACTCCAACTACTCCATTGTATAGGAGATGATTGCAACCACGGTAGAAAAAAACTCTCTCTGGTACGAGAAATCACTCTGTCAAAGCTAAAAACTGTCCACTAGGTGAATACACTGGTCTTAAAAAAAAGGTAGTGGTATACCATCAGAAACAAATTCAGGTTTTCAGTCAAAGAAATCAAAGAAATCATAGCTACATTCTTAAAACAATACAATTCTTCATGGAGTTTATTCTCACACTTGAGCTGCTTGATGTCACAGGTGATCAGTGGTAGAGTGATTTCTACTCTACTTTCCAAAAAAATAGTCAGAACAAAATTCAATACTAAAGCCATAAAAGTATTAGCGTAGGCTGAGATTTGGCCTTGAATCCATCAGGCTGACTCGCTGCTGTCAGCTAGCTGACCACCGGTCATATAAAAGGATGATTCATCATGACAATGGAGAAATCCTTGGCACACAAAGTAAATGCCACTCACTGCGAGTAGAGCATACACTGGATCTCATCTATTGTATGACTACAAGTACAGACGTAGTGGTCATTGATAAATCGCGTGCAAATCTGCCCGACTGTGCATGTGTGTGTCCTTACAGATGGGTTGTGCAGTGGTGGGGCTGGGAGTCGGGATTTCCTCTGTGAAGTTGACGTTACACATGTCGCTCCCGCAGCAGCAGAAGTGGTACGTCCCATTCTGGATCTGCGGGGGGAGGCTGGTCACCACGCAGCGGTCATCGCGGCAACCCTGGTGGTCGCTCAGGTGAGTCCAGCAACCTGACGGAGAGGAGTGAC
>JAPZDZ010000017.1:4138897-4154007 GCA_029783805.1 Acanthurus tennentii | reverse complement strand
AGACATTACTGGGCTAGTTAGTCTGATCTTATCAAACTTTTGCAATTGTTACACTACATTCTAGCATTTATTTTTAACCCAGAAACACTGTGTAACACCAAAAATGGTCGACCTCATTGCCTCGCCAATTCACCGACATCTTGGTTACTGAGATATGCTACAAGCTTCTTCATCTTCAAGTAAGTTGCTGCTGCTGGTTCTTTTTAATATTTTACCCTCCAGTCCATCAAGCAGCTCATCCTGTCTATACTGACATGAAGTGAGACCTGTTCCTGCTCCTGCTGACATCTTTACTGTGTAACATTCCTGCCTCGAACAGGTCATGTAAGAAAAAAGGCTTTGGATTCACTTTAAAAGGTAGACTAGGTCTGTCACATGTCTCTCAAGATCTACCTTGTTTGACAAGTCGCACTTCACCAGGTGGACTTTTCTCCCACAGGCCAAAACAGTGGCTGCCTTTGGCGCATCGGATGGTGGTGTTCTCCGGAGAGACCCGGCCCCCAGCCACCCGCTCCACCTCCCACTGCTGCTGCTGGTCCGTGAAGGCACACTCCCTCTCCTCGCCCTGCGCCGCTGTGGAGAGACAGAGGAGTCAGAGCTTAGTCAAATCAAATTTCTAGCCAAACAGAGCTATACACTTGAAAGAGCAACAATGTGAATGAAACAGTTGGATGACAAGAGGCAAGCACACAAAAAATTAATAAGAAAAGCTGCTTGTGGGTTTGTGTTGATGAGCATGTGTGGTGGTGAGGGGAGAGAGAGAGGGTTAGACGGCTCAACAGCTTCAATTATTTATTCCATTTCATCACATCTCTGTATTATTGTCTCAGTCCACCGACACAAACACTTAATATGCACATTTCACATTAAAAATGTTTAGCCTGATGCAGATAAAATATCATTCTTATGAACTCTTTTTCTAATGAAGAAAATTTACAAATTAGAGATTTAAAAGCAAATACATTTACAGTACAGCCACAAAGAGTAGCTGACTAATTGATCAATGACAAAAACAAATTAACTGCTGATTAAAATAATCGTGAGTCGCAACCCAAATGTACAGACACTCGTCTGCTAAACCAGCCAGAGACTGATTGATAATGGTGCTGCATCTGTCTATACAGGAAGAATCCACAGCTGAAAAATAGCTGTCTGCCTGCAATCACTGCTGCCTCTCACAAGCAGAAGATCAATAGAAATACCAATTTAAACTCCAGGCTGAAGGACATAACACAAACACATGCAGAGGCACAGAGGAAAAGGGGACATTAGGGTTTGAAAGAATCCTCATTAAAAGCATAAACAAAAACTGCAAGATGGCACAGCGTGGAGGAGAATGAGATGAATGTTCAACGTGCATGCATAAGCTCCCATTTGAGCTGATTTATGGTTTGTTTGCTATTTTCGGTTTACAGAACTTCAAATGGTGTCAGACTGTACTTTGAGAGAAAAGAAAAGAAAAGAAAAGCCGGAATGCGTCCAGTTGTGAAATGGTAAGGTTTGCTTGTTGATTTGCATCAAAACGTTCCAGGGAGACGGAGTCTGAGCCAATGTCAGAGTGTGTGTTTGTGTACATGGCCTGCGTTGTGGGTAATTTCAGATAAGAGAAACATGATGTACCAGTTTGTTTCCCTTACTCCCAGCTCCTCCCTTTCCTCCTTGCCGGGAAAGGGGGAGGGAGGGGAGGTCTGCTATGGAGGGGTGGAGGGAGGAGGGTGACTGTGCCCTGCCCAAGGTCAAGTTAGCCTGTGTGGGCAGAGGGTGACGCGATGGTAGCTCTGCTTGGCACGGCGCCATCTTTCCTCCTCTGCCTCCATCTGCAGATAAAGCTATCAGCCCTGGCCTACTGTGGGCCTCGGCTGCCCTCAACCTGTGGGCCTTTACTGCCTACTGTTCTGTGGGACTGACTTTGCCTACAGGGGGAGGCACGCTGTGTACATGCAGAGTGGGAAAGGAGTTCAAACTAAGGGTTAAGTATGTGGAGGAATTTTCATTCTGATGAGGAAACTGAATTTCAATGAGCTGACAATTGCATTGCCTGGGTAAGCGGTTAGATTTCCAATGGGACAGACTTCCCTCCAGTTGCTTGTATTTTCAGCACACCAACATGCTCTGGTTTAAGTGGATCACCAAAGGTTACAAGCACAACGCAATCATAATACATAGTATGTCATACTGTACATGTTCTCATTACCAAACTAAAAGCCGTAAAAATAACCAAACTAACTCTTCAGCAAGCATCAAATTTGTCAGATTACACTGACAGATGAACACAAACAGAGGGAAAAAGCGGTTGTGTTTTCTTTTCAGCCAAATGCCAACTGGAGCTCTTTACTTGGCAGTTATAACTGATCTCAGGGAACCAGGATTTTCCCAAAAATGAATACCATTTAACCAGAATATCACATGTGTGATTTATTTGAGTCTGACAGCTGACAATAAAGGAAACAAACAACGACATCCACAACAACCTAGTAGTCGATTATCTTCAGATTTTTATTTTCATTATTTAAAATAAATAATGTCCTTGATATTAAATTAACACATAAGCTTTAAGCTGTATTCTGTATTTAATGCTTTGAAAGGGACGGTGGCTTATCTACAGCAGAGCTAGCAGAGCTTTTTAATGTGTTCTCTCTATTTTCCTCTCCATTTTCATTTTCTGAAAACACCAAGTATTTTTAGCCATCCCTTTGACTAGACAGCTTGCAAACAGACAGGCCCAGATAAGAGTTCAAAAAGGACGGGGCTGGATATATACCATATTTTTGTCTGATCTAATGCAAGCTACAGATGTTTGCATATAAAGCAAACTAGCTTTCTTCCTGCAATAGTAACACTGTTTGGCCAGAGGCATTTCATAGTAAATTATTTGATAACCAGCTGGTGTGAATGTTGCCTTTTTTGCCAGGCACTCAGCATTAGCCTTGGTTTGTTAGCATGACATCATGTATGTAGCCATCAAGGTGTCAAAGTCATTTTTTACATTCTTCTTGTTTCAAACAATTCAGTCGGAGACAGTGTTTTCAACCAAGTTATGAAGCTACAGTTAGGATAAAATACAGGCTGGGCACAGCCAATGAACTGTTCCAGCAACAGTTCATAAAATGTCAAGGATTTTTGATATATTTCATAATGCACCAGATTACAGAGTTCCTTGATAAATTTATTGCATTAGTTCTCTTTTCTAAAATCTTTTTCATACCAAAGCAAAACTGGCAGTGTGTACTGAAATGAACTGAAGGAAAATCAGCTGCCATACCCAGCCCCTGAGTGTGAGTGGTTTGGCTTTAAAAAGATCAGATGCACAATAAATCATGGTTATATGCTGAAATGCAGGATGGCTATAACAATAAAGAGTGACAGTACAACAAACTTATTTCAGCACCTTGAGAAGTACCTGGCTGAGAATTAGGAGAGCCAAGAAAATGTCCAGGGGGGCTGGAGGGAGGGACTCGACAGCTATTGTGAGCTTTAAACCAAAACCAAAACCAATTTCCAGTATTTTGTCACTTTATCGAGAACGTCATTACCACGGAAATTCCCTAAAATAGTGATATATTTCTGCCACATCACCCACTTGTAGTAAACAGTGTTATTTTCTTCCTTGAATACTCTTCTATTTGTTCAAATCGAGAAATCAGGGGAAGAGGGGGATGGAGGTAAGGACTTCAGTTGTAGCAAAGGAACTCCAGTAAAAAGAGGAGAAACATAAAGTAACAATAGAAGGAAGTGCCTGGCTGCTGACAACACCCATGGACAGTTATACAAACAGACCGACCCTGAAACACCAGGACTTGGAGGAACAGAAATCCACAGGGCATTGTATCTTCTGTCTTTCTTGTCAAGCTGGGTGGATCCAGTGTTTGACGTTAATTATTAATGTTTTCACTGGAATTTAAGGCTATGATATCAAAAACCCCATAAAAACACTGTGTCTATGGGAGCTCATTGGTATTAAAAAAACAGAAAAGATTAGAGGCTATTCTACTGAGTTCAATCTAGAAAATTGATTTTGTGGTTTCATTCACAAGTGTAAGTCATTTTACACGTCATAGTTGGAAAGGAAAGTCAGTTTTTGTCGCAATAACACAATGCCCAAACACAACGCCTACTTTTAAACACTACAAACTACGCAGTAAGTAGCATGTACCCTGATGGTAATGCATGTGAAGATAACAGAAGATAACAGCTGTTGTGCGTACGTACAGCTGCACATGCACGTTCAGGGCTGTTCACTCCAGAATATCTACTGGATTTAGTTGCTCACTATACAAAGAAGTGAACAGAGAAGCAAGACAGTGTGGCATGGGGATGGTGCTCAAACCCAAACAGTCACATTCAGGCACTCATTTGCAGTCTGAGCCATGGGAGCACTCCTGTAGTCAGATTTCATTGGTTTGTCCGCCTAACAGCTTGTCTGTGGTTGGCTCTTTGACTCAGTTCTGCCTTTTTTCGGAGCGTTTCTGGTAGGATGCCATTCCCTGTGTTTATCTCTGATTGGTCGAGGCCGACTCTGTCCCTGGTTCTGCTCTGTGGAGCTTGCTGTGTGATCCTGGTTTGTACTGCAGCATTGGATTGTGGGTCAGAGTATGCAGGCAAGGCCAGTGGAGCGAGGCAGATGAGAGAGAGAGAGGGAAAGAGAAAGAGGGAGAGAGAGGGGAGTCATATCAAAAGGCTTCAGAGTAGTTTTCTGCTCCAAGCCTGTTCATTGGATGATGGCGGGCACTGCTGAGTGTTTACCCATGGCCCAGTTATTTGCTAATCCCTCCCCAACCCTCCTCCCCCAATTGGCCTTCGGTGCACCCTCCCGCCCTCCCTGGACTACCCCCATCCCCTCAGCCTCCCTGCTAAAAAACAACAGCGATCTAATCTGGCTCTCTCCTTCCTATTGCCAAGGCCCATTGGAGCAATGTAAGACACGGCAGTCTGAGACTTGATTAAAAGTCAGTGAGTGCACTGATGTGTTGGCTGCTCGCTCTCCACAACTGGTTCTGAGTTCACATCCAAGATTAGAGGCAGACACAGAGGGTGGGAGGGACAGAATAAAAAAGCAGAAGAGGCTCTCCTGTCTGGAGGCTGAGGCAGGCTTGATGCGCCCGTGCATGCACCATCTCCTCTGCAGGCATGCGTGCTCTCTCCTCAGGCACTATATACAAGTTATGCTCTCTTGCTTGGGTTTTTTCGTGGGGAGAACCGGCATAACGCAGCCATGTGGAATCTTTGTATAATGCTTACTCTGCACTGGTGTCGAAAATGTCCACATTTAAGCACAGTTCCTCTCGTTAGCATTTGCCACTACGTTAAGCAGAAGAGCACACCCCGAGAACCCATAATGTGCCATCATCTGTGGCTTTTGCAGCCGCAGCCAAAAGTGCTCAGGATGCAATCAGATCCAGTGCATGATCATGTGCTGCATTATTGCAAAGGCTAAAGCTGCTACATGATCACAATCGCAAGCATGTATCCGCCCTAATCATACCTGCTGCTGCTGTTTGGGTGCATGCTTGTTGCTGAGGTAGGATGGATGAGTTTCAGGGGTATTTGCTGACACCCCCAATTTTCCAAGTCCCCTGGTTGAGTTTAGAGATGTAGGGGGTGAGTGGGCTTTAATCTGTCCCATCTGTTGCCTCGGGACTGCCTACCCCCCCTCTTAAAAACACCACCACTCAGTCTGTGTCTGTCTGGGTCTGGTACAGTTATGCTAATCCTGGGGCTTATACTACCCTCAAAGCTTAGAGGCCTCCAGTATTGACCAGGATGCATTTATACCAAAATTCACCCTCTCCCTCGCTCACTGTATACCATAACTTTCCCGTATAGATAATACACAGATGACAGAGTGACAGAAGTGGTGTTTACTACTGCACCGTGGGAGGGGGGTTGTAATCTCAGATTATTTATGAACAAGCAAAAGTTTGCTTAGGCTGCGTCTGTATCTGACAGCCGCTTCACCTTGTCAAGTAAACAGCCACTGGAAACTATTAGCAACTATTTTGGTAATTGTTTAACTACTTTCCATGCAACACCGTCCAGACAAAACAGTTGCAGCTTCTGAATTGTGATGATTTCTTGTTTTTCTTGGTCTTCTGGGACAGTAAACTGAACATCTTACTGAATTTGTTTTTCACTGTTTTCTGACATTTTACACACTAAACAATCATTTAAAGAAAAAAATATCTACAAATTAATCCATAAAGAAAAGGATTAGTTAAGCTTGATCGCTAGACCGATAAATCTGCCCGGCTGATATGAAGTCCTTTCGTAGATGATTGCAAATGTGTATCGGGTGTACACATCAGCTGATTAGTCACAAGAAGTTGCAGCACAGAAATGTGAAAACTAGGTCTGGGGTCATTTAGAAACAGTGTCTCTATAACAGCAACTCCACTGTCCACCAGAGACCACCAACAAGTTTGAGTTTGCACTTTAGATGGCCTACTCTGGACGTATCTTGGTTACAATAAAAAGTGCATATGCACTGCATTGTAAGTGTATTTATTAGTTATGTATAAAATTGGATTTCTTTGATCAGTAATGTCAGAAATTTTGTCTTATACTGGTTTTAAAGGCTCCATTACCTTCATGTGATCATATTTTCTGAACTTACTAGATTTTTCTAACTTGTGTTTATATATTTGCAAGCACCAAGCACCACCACTCCTACAATCCTTACAATATTATCGCAAAATTGAAGTATTTTGTCAAATATACTGTGATATTTTAATTTTGTCCATTTTGCCCAGCTCTCTCGACAGCTACTTTTTTCCATTTTCCTTCCTGGGATGTTTTTCAGAAGAACGCTGTGAGTGCACCATTGATCTGAAGGCTGTATCACTCACCAGTGATTGTAATGCTGTACTGGATCAAGACACTGCACCTTATTCTTTTGCTTCAACTGTGTGGACAAAAACACTCAGTGCCTAGGATATACAAGGTAAGCAGAAGACGACTACAAAGGCACAGCAATTTATACAGTCGTGACATCCCACCTGCCAGAGGAAACATTAGAAAAGACCATAACCACCTCATGGCCTTGCAGTTGCTAACAAGCATTCTTCTTTTTAAAGCTCAATCAATGAAAGTTAAAAAATTTACACAGTTCATCCAACATTTTTGCACACTCTAGACTTATTGTCTCTGCTGGTCAAGGAGAACGCTTCGTGCTAATCATAGCCTGTCACTCTGAGTTACCATCTCAAGGCTGCACCTTTTGTTTTCTAAAACATCCACTAATTTCTTCTCTTTGCCAAACCAGAAGGTCGGCTGAACACTGTTCTATTGTATCTCACTCTGATTTCACCTCTGCTTAAAACTTAAACTAAGGTACCAAGAGAGACAGACATTGATTTTTTCATCTAATAGAGTACAGGGATATCTGTATTAGAGGCCAAATTACACCCCCACCCACCCTTCCAATTCATTGGTCTGTTTCTAGCTGCAGTCAGTGTCATCTCTTCTCATGAAATAGTGATGTGGACTGAGTACAAAGTATATTATGGAATCAAAGTGCGTGCAGTGCTTTTAACATCCTTCAGCCTCTGCAACTGCTTGCTTATTTTTCTGTTTAAATTGCATTGCTCCAATGCTGATGCCAAATGGTTGGCTCAGAGGACAGATCATTAAATTACCTCTATTTTTGCTTCTACGTACTGGCTGCCTCACAGTTTTATAACTGCTTTAACATTTTACGAGTTTCTTTTACATGTTCACTTTCCTTGTGTTTAGCCTCAGAGAAATGCTGCATCCATGTCAAGAATAGACCATTATGTGCATTTAGCAAGACAGTCTGAGAGTTGAAGGTAATGCAGAGTGGTAGCAGGGGGGCCCTGGGCAACTATTAGTGTAAAATAAATAAATACAGTCTAAAATAAAAAAATGCATTAAAGATGTATGATAATATTATAATAATAATCTGCGCCATTAATTAAAAACACACATTGATGTTACACACACACTTTTACATAATAATGTATTTAATTATTTTCCATGCTTTACTTGTTCCAATTATTGTATATCTTCCTCAGAGGCTCTTATAAAAGACTTTTAAAAAGTATTCATTTGCTGACATTTCTGTTAGATAAATGAATGCTGTATAAGCTGATAGTATAATTTAAGAGTTGAAACCATGATTCAAGGATCTGATTAGCCTGACGAAAAATAATCAGCTATTTTGATAGTCAGTAAGTGGATTACATCAGATCATTTGCAGAGTTTGTAGCTTTCTTTGTATGAATATCATCTAAAGCTGTCATGTTTGACTCTGGAAAAATAGCGCTGCAGCAATATATCACAGTCAAATGTATGAAGAGATAACTTTTTTTAATTCACACATTACCAAAAACTCAACTTAATAAGTTCAGTTAGAGTTTCTGGTGTTTAAGCTAATAGCAGCTCAAATTTGTAATTCTCAGACCAAATGAGCACTGACTCCAATGACATCACTTGAGGCAATTTGGCAGAATTGACATGGCTCCCTCTAAGGAGACTAAAGGCTTTGCTCAAATCTTTTCATGTACACAGAGATACTCCAGAAGAACTGAAAACGCTTTGATGCATTCCCCTTTAATTTTAAAATTAAATTAATCTTCAGTTGCAGCTTATAAAACATCAAGCAGATTTCTCGCACTCTTTGCACTTAAATAACACTTAATTTTTTTTGGTTTCGAAGTGTCTTCACCAAAATGTCACTGAGGCAAATTCCTCTGCGCTTACTGTACTTGGCATTTGGGTTATTCTGATTCATGCTCAACCTCGTCTTATCCAACCAACCTTGCCATTAAAACCATCGTTAAAATGCCAGAGCTGACAGCAGTCTGGAGCTGACAGGATTTGGTGGACCAGGTACAATCTGAGCTAGCATGCGCACAGCAAACAAACCTGCGGCCGTTAAGCGCGAGTCTGTAATCTCAGGCCAATAACTTCACTTTCTGTTGAGCTGCTGATGTGACCGTAGAGCTGACAGCTTCAAGAGTCCCCCGTGGCCCGCAGAGGCTGGGGAGATGCGACTTGGTTGGGGAACAGTGGGCCTGTCAACGCCACAGTATGGGGCTCAAGAGACACAGCCTCAGAGTTTGGACAAGCGGAGCAAATGAGCAGTCCATTTTATGGGATGGTATAATACTTCTGTCCTAATCCTCTTTGGACCCTCAAACCTCCAGCTTACCTGGGACAACAGCAAAAATATCTGCCCAAATGTGGGTTGTGGCATACATTATGAGCATACATGCGGTACAAGTTGAACCCAACACGAATTTGGACTAAAGTCCGTCCTGCCCTAATGTCACTGCTTAAGAACACCTGTGGTCACACACCGCAGGTAGTGTCTGCAGGCTTGTTTGGAACTGTTTCTACTCCAGATTTTGAAGCAGCAGGCACACACCCACACACTGATTAGTCACAGGGGACGTGGAGCAGAAGGACGACCCAAGCTCAGCTCCAAACAGGT
The DNA here is from genome assembly GCA_029783805.1 of Acanthurus tennentii. NCBI lineage: Eukaryota > Metazoa > Chordata > Actinopteri > Acanthuriformes > Acanthuridae > Acanthurus > Acanthurus tennentii. The sequence continues at coordinate 4,144,559 of JAPZDZ010000017.1, read as the reverse complement.
TAAACACATGGCAGGTGGAAGGAAATGAATAAGAATTTGAAAAGACATTAACCGAGGTAATAGGTGAGCTGGGAAAAAGGGATGACGGTCGGAAATAATGTCGCTGGTATCAAGACAGAGGGAACAAAGGGAAAGGTGTTGGGTCAGGGAGATGACTAGCACACTGCTGCAGCTTATTAGGCCCTTTGATTCCTCTCATCATCACCATTATAAGTATTATCCTAAGAAATGGGCACTTGGGTATCACTGCTTTTAACTCATGAACTAAACAGCAGCACAGTGAGAGAGAGCGAGAGCAGGATGTCTGTCTTTTACAGTCATTGTGCCAACAAAGTCTGACTGCTGCCCTGATTAATTTTGCACCGAGCATTGATTTGAATTTATTGGCTGTTTACATGGCACATGTGCGTGTAAGTATCCATTAATCGTCCTTGTACTGATTATTGAGTGAATATGTCAATCCTCTGCCAGTCACTGTAGTCGTTAAACTGCACTTGGGGAATACTAATTTGCATGTCATGTCTCATAAGGGTGAGTTTATCAAGGCAATATTTTGAGATGATGAGAAAGCTTTCAGTGCGCCTGCAGAAATAATAAATTAGAGTTTTACATTTTGCTGAATATTACAATTTGGGATGATAATTGTACTGAGATTTTTCCACACCCACTCCCAACTGATCCTACGTCACAACCTGACAACTCATCTCTTTAGTACAGGCTTCATGCCCTACTCTCTCCGCTGAATCACCTCTCTTCTATGCCTTACTTATCTACTTATTCCACTGTTTCTAAATTTAAGCTTAGTAAAAAGCTTTTCTCCCTTTGTTTATGCCTGACCTCATAATCGCAGGATGTCAGAAACACTGTCTGGGTGGTAACAATTAAAGTCCTTCCTTGTCATTTTATGGGAGTGGGAATTAAGAAACACTGAGTCTACTACTTGGCTGTTAAATGCAAATGTAAATGCAAATAGGGGCATAGTCTCTCTGCACTACCAGCTTAAAGCGCTGAACACAGTCAAAATGTGTATTTAAATTATGCTCCACACTCACATATTTCCCTCTGCAACAGCAGTTATTATTCTGGGCTTCTGATAATACCCTGTCCATGAATGGATGGAGGAGCCTCAACAATAACACACAATCGCAGAAATGGTGATACACCATTAAGAAGCTGTATTTACACACATTTACACCCATGTACTTCGGCTATAAAATCGGATAAGCAAACCGATCTACATGATCACCTATTTTCAAAACCCTGCCAGAGTCGAAGCACAATTTTGAACTTCTAACACCCAAATTACCCACCTTTTAAAATACCTCCCCTGTCTTCCCACACATTCCACCCCTTTCCCCTCCCCCCCCAGGCACTGTTCCTCCATCTATGTGCAGCCCAGCTACTATCTTATCATGCTCAAGGTCTCACAGAAGCCTGGCTTTAGCCCAAAGTCTTGAACAGGGGGCACAACTTGGCAGACAAGGACTGCGGTATGTTTGGCAGTGTTTTTCCAGGCCTTTGTACACAGAATGATTAAAAAGGAGCCAGGGGTGCAGTCGCTGTTCTGTTCAAGAGGCCATATCTGTGAAGGTTTACTTGACTACAGTCAGATGAGTTTCACAGATTAGAGCAGAAATTATCCTTGCAGACATCAAGATGGAAAAGGTAGATAAGGTGGAGACAGGCACAGGTTTGACAGACACACAGGAACGATGTGATGGTTTAGGAAAATCGTGTCTAATGGTGCCTATATAAAGAAGACTATTTGCCTCATAATTACACAAATATAATTATCACAAAAGCAGTCCCAACCCAAAAACAGAATTTGGTTAAAGGCAAAAGTAGCCTACATTATTCAGGCGACAACATCTGCACCAAATTGGCTAGATAAGACGAAATACATGCAGCAGAAACCAAAAGGAATGCATCAAATATTCATGAGAAGCACATTTCTCTCATTCCAAAAAAATCAATTCACTAAAAAGCCACTTACCAGCCACTGAAGTCAGGAGAATAGTCAAGCAAAACCCAAATTTAGCGAGTGATTTCATCGTGATTCGGCCCCCAGCCATGACAGTGTACATTGACTTTGGTCTCCTAGTTGAGGTTCCTCCAAGACTTTTTATACTTTTTCTGTCCTCTTCTTTCGCAGATGCCACTTTGTTTTCACTCTTTTCTCACGTCAGCTCAATAACTTGAACTGATCTCTCAGGCAAGGAACACATTGATAAACGATGCGAAAAAGATGCGCTGTTGTGTTGAGGTTCACTTCATTTGATAACTAACATTCAGTACCAATAAAAGTTATGTTTGTCCTGCTATCGGCTCCAGCATAGACCGGACAGATGAACCAGGCAGCTAAGTTAACTTGTTTGGCGGACCTGCCATCTATAGCCAGCCAGTGAACAACGTCCATATCTGCTAGCTAGCATGCTAGCTGCCCAGGGCGACTGTCTGGTATTGGAAAACTTGGGCAAAGAGCGTAAATATCGCAAAAATAACCGACGCACAACTACTCCGGATACATGCAGACCATTTTCAGTGATAAAGTTTGAAAAAACGTCCACGCAGGTAAAAATTTGACATATAAACGTTAGCCAATTAGCTCGGCTGTGGTACCAGCTGGCTGCTATCGACGCTAACCGACGTTAGCCTAACAGCTAGCCAGTTAGTTCTCCGCGTCCCGACTCATTTCACGATCTTCGTTGTGGGGGGAAAAAAATCACGAGTCAACAGCGTCTACACTGAGCTTTTCAGGATTGCCATAGACGAATATTATTGTCTCTACTCCCGTGCTGGCAAACGACGGGGTTGAGGGAATGGATATCTCTTGGTCAGATCCTCCCCGAGGCGGTCGGTAGTGTTTGGCATTGACGGTTTGAAGCTCCGCTGCTGGGCAGACAGACAGACAGGGCGGCTGGGAACGCCTCGTTTGCAGGCTTGTCTGGACCGCTCGTCTCCGGTATCAGGTTGCTGTGGATTGGAGTTGGGGGTGGAGGAAAGTCCTACACAGTCAGGAGGGGTGCTGCAGCGCCGATGTGCCGCAGACTATGGATATAACACCCTGGAAACATATGCTGCGTTCAGGTTCTCCATGATATTGTCCAAGCTTTTAGCTCTTCTAGTACCACTGTGCAGCAAAGCCAAGTTTAAGCATGCATTATGAAACATAAACAGCCTGAACACAGCCTGTGCAATGCATGCATTTGTAAACGCAAAAGTCTAGGGCGAAAATATTAAAATAATTGCAAATCGAAATATAAAAACGAGACACAATGCTTATTATGAGTGAAACACCGATAGTTGACAAAAATATATACATTCATTGTTATGTTAGCTAATTTTCCCTAATTACTTATTATTTTCTACAAGGACATCCCCTTATTACATTGCTTATTACACACTGTCTATATAAAATTGCTATTTCCGATTGCTATTAAATGCATCAATAGTTATTCAACTGTTAGTGTTACTTTACTGCCTCTGTGTGGTCAAATAACTTTATACAGAGTTTAAAACATAAAACACAAACTGCGTGGTGGAAACTACAATTGTTCCAGCAGGTGGCAATGTTATCCTGTGCCTGCGGCAGAAAAGCGTGTAGCTCGCGGTTATATAACACAAAATAGTATTTAGCGCTGATCAAATACTTAATACGCCTTATACTGCTAAACAATCAAGTCACTAATTGCTTGCTAAGTCTCCGAGAGCTTAATGTTTCTTACTCTCATCTATTAGCGCAAATAGGCTGCAATGGACCATATAAAAAAAGGTATCTTGGAGCTTTTTAGCCACTGCTGAGTGTCAAAAAGCCACACTAGAAATAATGTTTACATTATATATTTAACAGTAGCATTTGTCCGTCCTCCGCTCAGCCTCCAAATGTGATGGATGAATTAGGTGCGTCCCATTGGATTTTATTACATTGAGTGAGGGGGGGCGTGTCAGTTTTCGCAAGGGACCTCCGCTGACGGGACAGCATTGCAAGACTCGGATGTTGCTCTCCGGCTGCTGTTGACCAGAGAAGTCATCTTCCACTCTGTCTGGACCACTATTTCCGCTAAAAACGTGACAGAGCCGATGTAAAGTTAAAGAGAGCGCAATGGCAGGATAAAAACAGCGTCAGTGTGCTTTTACGCACGTCGGACAGCCTGGAGCGCAGGATCACAGCCTTCGCACTGCCTCTTGGGACAGCCTTCGCAGTATCCTCTTCTACCTGGCTGTCTGATGAAAGCTCGGCTCAATGAGTACCATGGCTTCTGCTCCATCATCCGAGGCGAGGAAGTTCACCCGGGGGCTCAACAAACCGGGCACCGCGGCGGAGCTGAGGCAGAGCGTCTCGGAGGCTGTCAGGACGTCAGTATTAATGGTGAGGGGAAAAATAACCTATTTCGCGCTCAAACTAGCAGACTGACGCTCATAGTCACATACTATTTAATACATCATAAAGTGGCATTGTTATAGGTTTTAATTTCTTTCTTTAAGAGGTCAGAGGTCAATATAAAGAGGTTCAGTGTCTTGTTCAAGGACAGCAGAGCAGATGCTTGCTGACTTCAAGGTTCCTCTTTACTTTAAAGTTTGGCCGCTTTCAGTTTTCTACTTTCACTCAGGATTATTTTTAAAAATGTTGACTCTTATAAAGTTATACTACCCCTTGCTGGTGCATATTCCCCATGTCTGACTCTGCAGGGTGTCTACTGTTACAACTTTCTCAAAGGGGGTTGCCAGGTAACTGAAATATACACCGCCAACTCGAAAGGGACGAGAAAGACGACACACACTCACACACACACGCTAAGATGTGCACACTTCTTTAGTTCACTCTGTCATTTGAACCTCCTCCCAGGTGCACCTTGCAACCAGATATGTTTGAGAGAAACAGCTGAGCAATGACAAACGTAAAAAAAAATGTAAAAAGGCACAATGTGTTTTTTTAACAGGACATACAGCTTGTGGCATCTAGTTGTCTGCTATATTCACACAAAAAACACCTCTCTAGGACACAATCCCTTATATAGTTTCCTCATAGTCACTTCTGAGATGTAAATCATGTGTTATGTCTCTGCAGACTTCCCTGTCCTCATCCTCAGGGTCTCATCCACAGCACTGACTTTACCAACCCTGTGACTCTGTCTTGTTGCACAATAGTGATCAATATGCCATTCTGCTGCACTTAATGGCTTTTGCTGTCAATTATGGCTGCCGTCTCTCTTCATGGTCCCCTGTGCACTTACTGGTCTTGCAATAAAGTCGTCAAAAGTGACAGACAGGTTAGACTGAGTTATAATGAGACCTGAGGGGTTGTTTATTTGTACCCAGAAAACATATTTCATCAGTTGTCTTGAAACGAACCTGTGCTGTCAAGTTAAATTGCACACTTGTGGTATTTTTTCCTAGTTTTGCTGAGTCTGCGGTATTTTTTGGGTGCCTGTGGTCACATGACAGGCTCCTGAGTCCAGTGACCATCAGATCTTGTCTGTGCTAATGAGTTTGTATTAGGGTTGGGTCCTGGTCATCATGTTACACTCACATACTGTGCATCATTGACCTCACAGGGCGGTGAGCCCATGCACCCAGAAAAAAGTGGAACTGAAATACACCTTTCCATGTTCATAAGATGTCATTTTTATATTAATGAGACAGATTTTTCTTTTGGATTTTA
>JAPZDZ010000017.1:4033165-4047263 GCA_029783805.1 Acanthurus tennentii | reverse complement strand
AGAAAAATAAGTAGATAAAACAGAAAAAGGATGATAATATTTCAATAAATATCACCATTTCTCCCCATATAATACTCAAAAACATAAAGCAGTTCATTGAAAACAGGATTTATGAGAGAGGCAAAATTGGTCCCTCCGTCACTATTTCTGTTGCCAGGCAACGTTTGTCCCGGCAGCTGACAAAGGTGTCACTCTGCCGATGAGACGGTGCTTTCATGTGAAGGACCCTCGTCCTCGGATGATTGTCGCTGTGATGACTGGCTGTGTGTGTGATGCCGTGGTAACGCCGACGCTGCGTCAGCATTACGCAGGAACACGAGATCCTCTGAAGTTATCTCAGTCCAAAGCATTCAGCTCCTCTCAGCTCCAACACTCACCTGCTCCTAATTCACATGTATGCTCACGTTTGGGATAAAATGGAAAGTAATTGTAATTCCATGAGGATCCCTTATGTCTCTCTATGTCCCTGATGTGCAACCAAATGTCACAGTTTGAATTATGTTTGATGCTTGAAAAAGAAACAGTCACAAGGGATTTAAAGTATAAGTCTGGTGATGCTATCTGATTATCAGTGGAGCCAAATCTTTATTATATAACATTTTCAATATAATAATGTAGCATATGTAACAGCATTTCTGAGAGACCGACACTCACAATGAACCCAGTATCGTGTGTGCTTTCACAGCCTGATAAATCTTAGATCCTTGCTCAAAAGCCCTCTATTGTCCAAAATCTAATAAAAATGCATTAGTGAGCTATATTTATCCTATAAATAACAAATCTATATATTTCTTAGCTTTTACAAATGTACATCTGTAAAAGGAGCCAGTGTTCTTGGAGCTGAGAGTCACAGACATTGTATGGAAGTGAATTTGAATAGAAACTTTGTATGGACCCCATGGTAATGACTTATTTTTAATACCTGAACAAGCAGCAGAAGTCATGGCTCAGTAAATGCAGCCATGAAAATTAATTCAAAAGAGTGACTGTGCTGCTAATGGACGTCACAGCCGCATAGCCAGAGCCAGTCGGACGACTCCCAGCCAGTCAAAACTGCTTTATAAAGCTTTAAATACATGAATACACTCACAAAGACTAAAGGATGTGGAACACCGAAACTCAGCATGTCACACACCACTGCATGAATTCAAGCCTTGACTGACTGAAAGCCACCGAGACGTGGCGACAGAAGAAAAAGAGAAAAGACATTTTGTGACATCAGCAGTAGTTGGGGCCCGAGGGAGGCAAGCTATTTTTGTCAAGTCCTCCACTCATGAGTCTTGACTCATGAACTTTAAAGCTCTCGTGCTCCTTCCTTATGTTTTCTCCTCGCATACCACCTCGTTGTTCCTGTCTGTTAGAATCTTTATTGTGAAATTTGCTGCAAAGTCAGCCTCCTTCTTTCCTCTGCTTCAGACATACATAATTTACACGATGCTAACAGCAATTTGCTCTGGATGAACGTGTCCACAGCGGTGAACACTCTGACTCCTGAGCGGCAAATACAGTTTGACATATAGTTGGTTTTCTCATTACATTTTCCGAGACCTCTTTTAACCTGCATTCCTGCTGGCGGAAGGTATTGAGTGAGTGGCTCTTTTCAAATGCTGTGATGTCAGCGTGCTCTTAGGTGATTCATGTTATGTCTGTGCTTTGCTCGAATCTGATTAGTCGGCTATGATGTAATTAGTCGTGTCTCTGAGCGAGTGAAAGCAATTTAAGGCATTTGTGTGGGATATTTTCTGCTCAGATGAAAAGAATACAAGTTGAGTTTTATCACTGTAAATGACAATAATAAAGAAAGTGAGATCATTTGTTTGTGAACCTTCTGAACTTTCAAGGTAAAAGGGATTTCCTACTGTTTTTCTATAATAAATTAAAGAGTGTCAGTTTAATTTGAAATGTATCGACAAGCAATACAAATATTTTCTTTGTATAAAATGTATATACAATCCAGTTGATCATAAATTATGATTATATTGGTTATCAGGCTTTCAGTAATAATGGCAGTATATCCGTTTGATGCACTCAGTAAACACCCATAATTTCCATTATGGAAACCTGATGTTTTTTGTACTTTTTTTACTAACTGTGTGATAAAAACTTTAAATAGCCATTCTTTATGTTAAATATTAACCTTTAAAGTCACTAAATATTGTTGGTGACACTTTATATTAAAGTTCACATGGATTTGCTCATATGTTGATGCTTATTTCCAAGCATATTTGTAGCTGTTGGTTCCTACTTAATCATTATAAAAAGCTTACTAATGCCTTATTTATGGAGGTTATTAACATTATAGAGTGTTTCATTTTCATCCCTTCTATAAAGAGTTTTGTTCTTTACTGCATTAGTCTTATTGATCAGTTTTAGAGACTTTTTTGGATTCTTTTTCCTTTCATTTTTGTGATCTAAGAAGAGAAGTTGGGGGTCTCTTTTCAGCCTGCAGGCTTTCTCACAAGCTGCATTAGCTGCTACATTCACTACTGCTTGCAGAGCTTAAATGCTTAAATGAGTGCACGCTAATAACTAAAGGCAGCTTTGATGAGCATTTTAAGATTCTGATCAACTCGGAGCTTCTCTCATCTGTATTTTGTCAGTTAGACAGTTAATGACCACTCTAAAATGCCCTTCTAAGTGATGAATCAAACCGAAACTACTAAAGTGAAGGGGACATGACTTCCCATTACCAAAGGGAATTAAGCCTTCATTAGATTATATTTCATAAATGCTATGTGTGCATATTTTTAACTTGGCACAGTGTGATTGGACTGCCGCTTTTGCTACAGTGATACAGAGGAGAGAAAATTGTATTAACAGCTCCTTTGCAATCTACCATTGTGCTTTCTTCATGATGAAAAAGAGGTAATGATGAAAAAGGGAACCAATTTATTTTCCTTTGATGGACCCCACTTTGTAGCTCCCCATGGCTTTTGTGCCACATAATGCTGGACACTGTGGCTCTTCATACAGTGCAGAAAGCACAGAAAGAGAACAGAGTGTCCAGTAGTCTTTTCTGTGTCCGGCTGCTGAGCTGAAGGCCGGCGGGAAGGAAGCAGCGGCTCGGCAGCTCGACCACAATAAAGCAGGAGAAAGTCAGTTTAGATTATCTTCACACTGACCCCGTGGATGCACGCTCATGTGTGTGCATATGCACTGCCACACACATCAGACTAGTCTTATTATCTGTTCTGTATTGATTTAAAATGAATATATACCTAAATGTAAAAGCCATCCAATTTCAAGAATCGATTTTAGAGGACAAAAGCTTTTTATTCAAGCACAGGCACAGGAGGGTGGAGATAGTTGATTTGTTAAGTGCTGCTTTTCTGGTTCAGAGCCTGGTACAAGCTATTACTCGGTGTTTTGATAGCTGTTGTTGTTCCTCTGCACATTTTTTCCCAACGTGTTTCATGAAACTGACTCAGTCACTCAGACATGCCCACTCTCATTGCTCATTGCTCATTGACAGTAATGCAAGCTTTGAAAGTCTGTCTGTCTCATTCCTGGCTCCATCATGCAGTGTGGTAATTACAATGCTTTTAGTGCCAGCTCTCACGCAGTCACGTGTGCACGAAAAAGAGTGAATATTATTTCAAAATTTAAAATTTCAAAGAAGTTTATGCAGTTGAACTGTCCGTGCTTTAGGAAAAGACACTACCCAATCAGAGTCACTTCCTGAAAGTCACGTGGGTTTCGGCACTGACCCGTCTCTGTAGCAATGGTCTGCAGTAAACTATGTTGGCAGGTAGTCAAAGTTATCAAATTAATTATTAATAATCAAATTAATTAATTATTAATACAAGTGAAAACTGCAAACCTACAAACACTGACTGCAATAAATCTTGTGTTTATTGCAGTTAGTGTTTGTACTTTATTTCTTTTTGACAATAATAGTAACAGTCCGTCAGTGATGCATTGGTGTTAAAAATGCCAAACGTCTTGCTTCATTAGGCCGTAATAACAGGCATATGAAACATGACTTTTTTATACCGAATAATGGAGGCGGGTGAGTAATAAATTCACTGTTAATGTAGGCTTTTGTGACATTTGATATTAACGACATTTATGAACAAGGAAATTTGGGTGAATGCTTGTGTCTAATTGCAGGAAAAGGCCAATTAATAGACAGGAACAACATTATACCATTCCATACTATAATGAAGCTTGTAATTTATCATTTTGTTAATTATAGAGATTTTTTTTGCCATTATTGCAGTCAATAAGTTCAAGGGTTATTCACTGTTTTTAGCCAACGTCTTAATCAACTGATGTTAGCTAGCTAACTGTCAAATCCGTTACTGTAGTAACAATATCAGGAATTACCGCTAACTAATTGTTAGCAAAGTATAAAGGTATTTTTTAAATTACTTTTAGACTAACACTTTCAACGTATACCTTACTTTTAGCTTTAATTTAAAACATTTCCCCCTCACCTTTAGCTAACAAGTTTAACTTATCAGTTACTCTTACTTTACTAGCATAATTTTTCTGTTAATTAATAACGGATGGCTAACAGTTTTAAATGTTTATCCATTGCTGTTAGCTAACGGTATCAACTGTCAGGGTAAGGGTTAGCTAACAGCTAATAGTTAACCCTTATTTTACACATCAGTTTTGATATTTTATCAATAACTGTTAGCTAAAATATCAACTGTTCATCCATATTTCCTAGCGAACAGTTTGAACAGTAAATCAATTACTGTTCGCCAGAAATATCTGTATTTATCTTACTTTTAGCTAACAACTGTTGATCCATGACTTAAAGTTTATGATGTCAATTTTTGTTCCCTTTCATAAAACGATTTTCGTTTCAACACATTTTATAAGTTTGTCATTTACGTTCTTTTTCAATTTTTGATCTGTCAAAATCAGCTTTAATTTTCAAATGTTTACCCATTCATTTAAGGTAACTCATCTTACCTACCCACTTACTTATTGGTTAACTGTGTTTTATGCACTATCAAGCATATAATCTTAAAGTGTGAGTGTTAAATAAAAAAATACAGATTTATTTATTAATAATCATTTCTGTTGCTTCATATTAGTTTAGCCTCTATAATCTTTCAGAGCACCTCTTTGCAACTCCACAAGTATCCCCTGTATATAAGTTTCCCTGCATTAGAGGACTCTTAACTTAAACTATTAGAAGACTGCTATATGGGGTTTCCTATGTCATTATATGTTCTGTACAGGTTAAAAACAAAAACTACCCCAGTCATAAAACTGAAAGGGAAGAATACTTGGGCCAGGTTTAAGAATGTGTAAAATTTGACTGTTGAAACATGCCTTTAGTTCAGTTTACATGGGCGAATCCAAAGTTGTCTGCTACATGATGTCTCCAGGTCATCGAACTCTCTACATTGGGGTTCACGTCCCCCTGGGCAGGAGATCGCACAGACGTCACCGTCACCATGGCCACAGACACAGGAAGAGGTCCAAGGAGAGGGACTCTACAGCCGATGATGGGAGAGAATCCCCCTCACACAGTAGGTTTCAAAATAGACTGTATCAAACTCCACCCAGTGTTTATTGACTGTAAAACATATGTTAAAATATATTTTTATAAGCTGCTGGAGTTCACTCCAAACTTTCCCTAATGCGCGTCAAGTTTCACATCTTTTACTGATGCATGCTTGTTCCTTTCCTCATCCTTTCTATATCTCCTTTTATACCCCGACTGTCCCATTTGCTGTAGCAGACACACCCGCTCAGAGGGTGCAGTTTCTGTTGGGGACAGAGGATGGAGATGAGGAACACATCCCCCACGCCCTGTTTACAGAGCTGGACGAAATCTGCCTCAGGGAGGGCGAGGACGCCGAATGGAAAGAGACAGCCAGGTACACCGCTGCAGTCAGCCACATGGGCTGAGTCTGGCCAGCTGCGCCATTTTTTTCCTCTGTTGCACCTGAGTCTTTGATCCTGTTTGTGTGTGACTGCTAGCTTTAATCATAGGGCTGCTGTTTTGAAGCAATACCTCTTTGAATGTCACCACTTAATTTCAGAACAAACTTTGTTTAGCTTCATTATAACTTGCGGCACTGGAAGAAACAACCAAACACCTTTAAGGCCTTCATCAGTAATGTCAGAAGTATAACGACCATCAAATTTCTCTGTGCTGGAAAGTTATAAAATATTTTTTTTGTGCCTTTGTAACACATAAATATATATAATGAGTTGTTTCAAATGAGTTGTGTTTTATGTGTGCAGGTGGCTTAAGTTTGAGGAGGATGTTGAGGACGGTGGGGAGCGGTGGAGTAAACCCTACGTAGCCACTTTGTCACTACACAGTCTTTTCGAGCTTCGTAGCTGCATCATGAATGGCACTGTGATGCTGGACATGAGGGCCAACTCGCTGGAGGAGATTGCAGGTAAACACTTCTGAACAACTGAGGCTGAAAAGTGCCCCATGGTCTTGTGTAGCTCAACAAGGGTATTAAAAACTCTCAGACTGTTTTTGCATTGCCCCTGGATCCGTTTTTGTTGACCACATATCTAAAATATCTTTCAGGAAACTTAAGGTCCTCTGTGATTCTCATTTGTTTTAAATCATTGCTTTAATATTGCACCATACTGTAAATGTAATTTTTTATTTGCCATTTGTAACCAGTTTTATTTAATTTGAGTTTATTTGTATCCTCTGTTGTCATTAACTATTTATAGATGGTTTTATGGACTTGTTTTTATATTGTCTCATGCTCTTGTTCTGAAACAGTATATTTGGTCTTAGCATTGCAGAATAACCTTGTTGATGAATGGTGCTGCACAAATTAACTTACCAGTTGCCACTGCCGAGCATGAATATGAAAGTCACCATGTCAAACTCATTTGAATGTGTCTGGATGGGAATAAGGAAATTGTTTTGGTTTTTGAGGGCAGCAAAGAAAATTCATATAACTGTAGGAAAAACTGTGCTCTGTTGAACTTAACCTAGTTTTTGTGTGATTAAATCAGCAGCAGTGGGTCGGTTTTTGTCAGAATAATCGGCTTAGCATTGCTGGCTGCCACACAGATGCAGACACAATCAGGAGTAACCTTTGTGTATTTAAAACGTGTGTTCCGATAGAAATGTGGAGACCTGCTGTGTAAATGTGTGTTCCTCTGTGTGTGTATTTTTTTTCGGTTTTGTTTTGCTTTTAATCAGACATGGTTCTGGATCAGCATGAGGTGTCAGGCCCTGTTGGTCAGGATGCCAGGAAGAGGATCCGCGACGCGCTGCTCAAACAGCACCACCATCAAAACCACAAGAAACTGGCCAACCGCATTCCTATTGTACGCTCCTTCGCTGATATTGGCAAGAAGCAGTCTGAACCTCATTCCATGGACAAGAATGGTGAGCAAATGGTCTGAACACACACACCTACACACACCTGTCAAATGCCAAATCTGTAGTCTTTTTTACACCCTGACTTATTCTCTGATTTTGCCTCGCTGATCATAAATGTTGTGTGTAAATATGTACAGAATGTTCTATGTATAATCTTGTAATCCTTTGCATGTTTTTTCCAGAGTGTGTCCATCTGTGACTTGTTGTTTTACCGCTGTTTGATATCTCATTTCTCCTCTTGTTTGTGTTTCTCTGTGTTTGTGTATGTGTTTGTTCTCGTCTGCTTGGTTTTGCATGCGTGTGCGTGCATGTGTGTCATACACTCAACCAGTAAATGGCCTCTATTATCAAACCATAAAATCTCCAAAGTGTGTGCCTGAAAAGACACTCCCCAAGAGTACATCACCCAGGAAGACGTTTTCCTGTGTGGCATGGCCTCGGTGTGTGTGTTGCGTGTCATGTCCTTCCACCCCTCCATCACCTTCGAGCTCCTACAGGAGCCATGACAACATGACACCAGACACAACCTTTGGTGTAACCAAGTCCAAACGTCTCAGTGTCCTCCAGGCAGTTGCACAAGGCTACTGTCCCATCACACAGGAAGACACAGAGCAGGAAATCTGCACAGGCAACCAGAGCGCCTACGCGGATACTTAACACTAAAAGCCTAGATAGTAGTAGTAGTAATAGTGTAAAAAGAAACTCATCAAAGTGGAGGGTATCGTCATGAGAGGTTAAAAGGGTTATGTGGGCAGTCAAGATGAGAGAGAAGAGAAAACTGCTGCATTTTTAAACTCATGCAGCTTCTCCTTATGCAGAGCGGACAGTCATGGTTTTCCTCTCACACTCCATTTTTGTTAACTTAAAAGTCATGCAACAAAAATGAAAAGTAGATGGTTGAAAGTTTGCAGGAGTTTTTTTTCTTCTTTCAAAGTCTTTAAATAAGTGGCTGCCTTTCTGCAGGGCAATTGCAAACAGTGCATGTGCAGTGTACCAATTTTCATGATAATACTCTCCACTTTTCGTCAACAATGTGTTTGATTACTAGAAATAATAGCAGATTTGTGACTCATGTTTCACACTCATAGAAACCACTAAAAACTAACAATGATAACTTCTTCAAACTCATACTGTAACTTAACAATATGAAATATTACCATCAATTGTTTCTTTTTTGATTATTCAAAGAAATTGTTAACAATTTAGGAAAATACACTTTCTTGCATGAAGGTAATTATATTATCTCTATATTTATGTAATCATTATGTAGCCAAATACCAAGTTTATCATTAAAGACTGGTAACAAGGGAAAGCGGCTTGCTTGACTTAATCTAAGTGTAACAAAATCTGCCTAAAAGTCAAATTATGTCTAATTTGTTAAATCTGCACAAAGTGTTCTGTTTGATAAAGCATAATTTATGCCTAGCTAACTGGCTCCAGCTTTATGTTTAATGACGTGTGGAATCTCCTTCTTAAAGAAATAGTTCAACAATCTGGGTTGGATGCGAAGATTAATATCATTCTCATGTCTGTTTACTCAATATTAACCTAATCCCAAACTTAACCCTTGCAAAAATGGAAACTGCTAGGACTTTGTTCATTAACAAACTCCAGAGATAGGTCGAATGGCAGGTAGATTAGTTATTAATGGAAGGACTTGCTTGCTGGTTCCAACTAGCTAAGCTAAGCTAAGCTATCTGGCTGCTGGCTGTACTTTTAATTCCCTGTTGCCTCGTAACAGTTATCAGAGTGGTTCAGTCTCCTCATTTAACTCTCAGCAAGAAAGCAAATAATAGTATTTTCTTAAGTGTTGAACAGTTCTTAAAATAGTAGGAGCACCACAACCTCACTGAAGCAAGTGACATTTTGAGCAAGCCACAGTTTTAGCATTTCCCTAAAGTGCTGTGATTTGCTCAAACTGCTGCGAACATCACAAATTGCTTGAAATTCAAATTTAAAAAAGGATCAACCTTTTACTTTTGTTTCAAAGTAAAACAAAAAAGTTGTTCAAAAGAGAGTCTCAGTTAAAACATTTAAAATTGAAATGAAAGTCAAAGATTGGACCTCATTTGGAAAGACTGAGTTTAAAATCACTATCTTCACTCCACCACTGAGCATTTAGCAGATGACTTTAACACTGAACTTAGTCACCAGGTACACTCTGAAACAAGGTACAATATGATAACTTTTGTCACGAGAGCTGAACCTTTTTATCATTATAAAAGGTACAGCTCCGACAGCAAAAGGGTCTACTGTTGTATCATATTTTTCAGAGGTTATAACTGCACCTGTGGTCACTCACAGAAGACCTTTGTCTTTGTGTGGGAAAGTATTATTATGATAAAGAAAACTGACGTGATGTTGGTTTCCTGCTCTGCCTGACAGGCCAAACGGTCTCGCCTCAGTCCCAGCCCGCTAACAATGAGGGCAAACAGGACGTCAGCCGAGAAAACAGTGCCGTCGACTTTAGCAAGGTGAGCAGGCAGACCCACCGCTGATTTTGCTGTTTATCTACAGACACTGATAGCTGGACACATCACTGGCGCTGTATATTTAACCAAGATTGTGTTACATGTGAGATGGTCTCTGAAAGACTTTTACTCTGGGAAACTGACTGGACTTAAACCTGAAAAGCTTGTTGTGGACCATTAGCTTTAGATACAGCCAATGTTTTGAATTTTTATTTGGATTATTAACTCTCACAACCATTTACACACCTAAAACCATATTTTTTTACACTAATATTTTGCCCACTGATGTATTATTGTTATGGTTTCTGTCTGTCTCACAGATTGACCTCCACTTCATGAAGAAAATCCCTCCAGGTGCTGAGGCTTCCAACGTCCTGGTTGGGGAGCTTGAATTCCTAGACCGCCCTGTGGTAGCCTTCATCCGCCTGGCTCCCGCTGTGCTGCTCAACGGCCTGGCTGAGGTTCCCATCACCACCAGGTTATACACAAGCTGCTGGAAAAGCCCCCTGCCTGTCTTTGCCTCTCTTCTTGCCGTATTCTGTGTCGAGTTTTGATAAATGAGCTGATAATTCCCTGAATGCTTCATTAAAAACGGATTTGACTCTTACCCAAAACCTGTTGTCTTTCATGTTTCACAGGTTTCTTTTCATCCTGCTCGGCCCTCTGGGAAAAGGTCCACAGTATCATGAAATTGGCAGATCTATTGCTACCCTGATGACTGATGAGGTGAGGCATAAGTACAGTGTTATGAATCAAATTCTAGCTGTAATAATGGTGCTAGAAGGGTGGAAAAAAGCTTTCAGATCTTTTACTTCAATAAAAAAGTAATAATCCAACATTGTAAAGATGCTATATTAGACGTCCTGCATGAAAAATAGAACTTCAAGCATTAAAAATTAATTTTCATTTTGCATTGTTTTTAAGAGCTCTTTTGGTCTTATGAAATATTTAAGGTTATTAAGCGTTTCCTCAGAGACTTGAGACATGATTTGGACTTGGTTCAAAGGGCTTAAAAACAGCTTTGACTCAAAGTGGAACTGATTTTATGTACTTAATAAAGTGTCAGCTGTCTAATTTACATAAACCTAAATCTTATGAAGACATTTCTGCAGGTAACTGAATCTTAAAAATGTTATATTATTTTATTTTAGTCTGCACTCGACTCAAAGCAAGTCCTACCAAAAGCATCTTATTTTTTATTTGTTTCCTGTGGTTAAATATGACATTAGAGTAGCTTAGAGAGTACAGAAACCATCATATAAATCCACAAATCAGCTCTACAGCTTCTACTCTATAACTGAGCCTGACCTTTGGGCTCAGGAGTGGCCTTCAGGGATCAGCAGAGTATGACATGAAAACTGTGACAGTATTTCCCACAGTGCAGCTATGAGCTAATGTTACTGCCCATCATCAGAACCAGATGCTGCTTTTTCTTTTTTTTTTTCTTGTTGGCAGCCATCCTCAAGGGTGGACGAAAATAGAAGCCTATGGATGTCAACCTACTTCATCATATATGGGAATGAAGTGTACTCATCACTAGGATTTGTTTTTCAGCCACCATGTGCAAAAGTCATTCTCTATTTCAAATAAAGAAGATGTTATTACCATAAGCAGATGCATGATATATACTGACATTTACATCTGGATGTTTTTTTGAGTTTTTCAGTCCATCATATGTAGAAATAATCCTCTACTGAAAACGGTTTATGGCAATGGCATAAAAATTTCTGCAAGTAAATCGGTTTAAATGCACTCAGTGAAGAATTTAAGTCATCTTTATGCCTCCTCTTATCTGCTCAACAGATTTTCCATGATGTTGCATACAAGGCCAAAGACAGGAATGACCTGGTGGCAGGCATCGACGAGTTTCTGGACCAGGTGACGGTGTTACCCCCTGGAGAGTGGGACCCCTCCATCAGAATAGAGCCTCCCAAAAATGTGCCCTCTCAGGTAAACAAACTCTCTATTTTAATAAGAAAAAATTACAGCTTTTGCATACATATTTATGTTTACAGCTTGTGACATAAGGTAAATGGGATGGAAGTTTCCATTCCTGAAAGATTCATGTTTATTGCTGCCACTCAAAAAGCTCAACCCCTAAACTAAACTACTTGAGAGGCTGTTACAAGTTGGAGAGTCTCTGTATGTATTACCGTCCTCCTGAGTCCCCTCTGAGTCGCACCGCCTGCTGAGAAATTTTTAAACATCTGCGTTCTCTAATCTCAACTGCGTTGTACTCTCTGCTTTGATGCCTCTCCCCAGGGTTCTGCTCTCAATCCTCTCCAAAAAACATTAGTTATTTTTCCTCCATTAGTTATTTTGGTCTACTTTGAGTCTGCCATCGTGTTCAGGAGAGAAATGTTTGTTATCCAGCAGAAAGCTGCTCCAGATGATTATAAAAGTCATGTTTTCTTTTCTACTTTGTCATTAGACTCCTGAGGTGAATTAATGACACACCACTGTGCAATTAGATTGTTTTGCTGATCCACTCTGCATCAGAATGTGATAGATTCACAGATAAAAGATCATTCATTTTGGATTAAAGCCTGGTTAAAGTGTCAGAATAACCGTAGCATCTAGGTCACCTGTCGCTTATTATTGCTCTCATGATGATGATGGCTGGTAACAGACAGTTGACTGGCAGTGATCTTAACCACACAGGAAAAGCGGAAGATTCCCCCTGTTCCCAACGGAGTGACAGATCTCGGAGAGTCAGAGGAACACGGAGGGCACGGTGGCCCTGAGCTGCAGCGCACTGGGAGGTAAGTGTGAGAGAGAAACCGCATGCTTTGTGATCTACAGCCTCCAGCTCTCTAAGCTCGTCTTTGTCCCCGCCTTCCTGTCGCCCGTTAGCTGCCTCGCTGTCCCCAAACTGTAAATTTAGCTCTCTTAAGGAGGCAGACTACCCTCCTGGTCCATTGTCATTCCTCACACTTCAACTCCACAAAGACCTTTTGTTTGAGTTTGAATTCATTCTGGCTTTAGAAACATGTTCGGACTCTATCCCACACATAAACTCACACATTCTCCAATACTGCAACGTCATTTTTTATTAACAACACTTGCACTTAACAGTAGTGGATGGAAACATGCATTGGTTTGTAAATCTTTGTTTTACGCAGATCTTTTTGGAAATTAGGTTAAGATCTCAATGGAAATTTGACTCAGGAGTTGCATGAGGCTTCTTCAAGGAGACATTTTCCCTCAATTTTTCTTCTCACATGTTTTTATTTCAATAACTGATTTAAATCCAAGGAGATTAAATTATCCAGTATTTTTCATGAGAGCAAACATCAGATGAAAGTCCAAGAAATTACTGTGAAAAATGCTTTGATGTCTTTGATGAATCTTTAATGTCAGAGAGAAATGCATTACCCAGTATTTTTCTGTATGTCACAGCCTCACTGAAGACATTTCATACCTTAGCATCACAGATGTGTACTTTTAAGTAAAACAGTTTGAGGCCAAAGTTGGTCAAATTATTCGGTAAAGTATGTCACAAAAAAAGCAAAGATTAAAGACAAGTCAGAATTTCTGAAGCAGAACTTTGTATTTTCTTTTATTTTCTTTCCCACTGATCATTTTATGACCACTCAGATTTATACTGTGACCCTTTGAAGGGGCCCGACCCTGAGTTTGGATTCACTGCACTAGCTTAATGTATATGAAGTAGTTCAAAGTAGCTCCACCTTGAGCAGCTACAACAGTTAAACAATATAATAATGTTAGACAGTTAATGTGTAAGGCGCACATCGACAGAAGCAGTACTTTTGATTCTTTAAGAACAGTTTGTAGATTATAGCGCTAACAGAGCACGTTTGTACTCTAAAATTGACATTTTTAACCTTTCTCATTTTTAGATAAATTGTAAACTTAATCAGCTTAATTCACAACAAGAGAAACAAATGAAGGTTCTATTTTATTTTTGCCTCCTCAGGCTTTTGGCTTCTTTAAGTTGCCTCTTAACCCACAAACTCATACCTCTGGTCTTTTAAGGACAATATCAGATGCTGTCCTTTTCCTTTTTTTCCCCCTTTCATTAACCTTTATGTCATGTTTTTATTTTTAACCGGTTCTGGTTAAAAAACTGTGACATGTGATTACTGTGCTGAATAACTTGTGTTTAGAAAGTGTCATTCATAGAGGAGTTATGACGGAATTTCTAAAACAGGTTGAGATATTATTGGGTATGTGCAAAAATAAATACAGTCTGAAAGCAACATTTTTGGTATGAAGCTAACAGGCAATGTTGCTTTTATTTGTAGCTCAGTCTGTGTTATTGAAGTAAGAGTTCTCTGAC
>JAPZDZ010000017.1:3925420-3942761 GCA_029783805.1 Acanthurus tennentii | reverse complement strand
ATGGCTGGAATGCTTTTTTTTTTCAGAACATCATGGTGTCATGATGAAAGTGAAATGACTTTTTGGATATAAATCCTATAATACATTTATGTGAAATTGTTCTAAAATTTGTGAAAAAATTCTTACACTATGATCAAAAACTATTTTTTTTACTTTTGACCACTAATATAATCAGTAAATCCTTGAGTTCAAGTGAAAGTTTGTGCCAAAATAGAATAAATTCCCTCAATGTGTTCCTGAGATATCACTTTAACGAGAACGGGACAGACAGGCGGGCAAAAGAGCCTCTGTCTCCGGCTCGATATAAATATTAGGGTCCAAAAATCCATATCGTTGTATCTGTACTCCTCTGTGCCATTGCACCAATTGCCTGGACGAAACTGATAGGACCTGTGGGTGTGATACAGTGATCCACTGCAGCCTTTCGAGGATGTGGAGGCAGCCATTATTGCCTGCACTAGAAAACTAGATAGACAAAATCGATGTTGAGAGTACACGATGGGAAAAATCCAGGCATTAACTCTTCACGCAATATGTCAGAGCTCGACTTCAAACGGGGGACCTGATCAAGTTAGCGAGAGAGTCTATTACTTTAAAATAGAAGATCATATATTTGAGTCACACAGACCTGAAGGTCACCGCGTCCTGTCCCAGCATCCACGGCTAATACACCTCCAGTTGTGTGAGTGTAAGTTGCATTGCTGTAAGAGTCAACTTAATGATCGGGTGTCAAGATATTCCAGTGCGCTCAGAGTAAGGCAGGGATTCAGTGTCTTCAGTCGGGTTTTAATTTCATTCATCTAAAATTAGTTGTAGTTTATAAGTTTTTAAAGAAGAGGCTGTTTGATAACTTTCCAAGAGGAGAGTTTAAATCCTAGAAACAGTATAGTGCATCCAAATTACCCATCTGTCTTTGAGTTATACTTTAATTTGTTCTTTCAAAAACGGAGGAT
Source organism: Acanthurus tennentii (assembly GCA_029783805.1). NCBI lineage: Eukaryota > Metazoa > Chordata > Actinopteri > Acanthuriformes > Acanthuridae > Acanthurus > Acanthurus tennentii. The sequence goes on along the minus strand of JAPZDZ010000017.1, from coordinate 3,941,808 downwards.
GAGTCACAATGGAGAGCAAATTACGAATAATTAAATCATGTTTAATGTCTAAACTCGATTATGTCCCATAAATCTTAAAGTCTCTGGATTCAATACAACATCTTGCTATTTTTTCCATGTTATCTGTTTCACATGGATCTGTCTTACAACAGAGCAACAGTGATAAAAAACTGCATATAAAGCAACCAAATTATCTCCCTCGTTTGCCAGCCACATGCTGAGAAGTATGAGTGTAAATGAGAAATTGCAAATCCACGCTTTGAGCTTCTGTTCCAGCCTTTTAATTTGTTTTAGCAATCAGGACAAATTGCTTAAAATGTGATTGTTTTCTCTTATGCTCTATTATGATATTTGCCTTTGCGGTATTATTTTTATAGCTGGTGACGGAAAAGATGGTTTGCTCTCAGTGTGGCGTCCCTGTTATTAGACAGGCTTGGTTTTTGGAATCCTATTAGGTCTGCAAAGTAAAATATAATTGTACTTTTTTGTCGGCCTGCTGCGTCAGATTTGTGAAGGTGAGTGAGGAGATAATAAGGCTGCAGAGTGAGTCCCGAGCAATTCACAGAATACAACAAAGGGTTGCATAGCAGCATTAAGGAGAATAATCCATCTAAGGCTTTTAGGCAACATGCAGTGTCACTGCGAAAGGTTATCTTGGAGATCATGGTGTGTGATGGAAGGCTCTGCGGACTCTGTCAAACAGCAAGCTGTGACTCTGCCAGAGAAACACTGCTTATCATTATGCATGTGGAAAAAAAAACACTGATATGACAGATGGCGCAGCAAACAAGAAACCACAAAGCAAACAAAGTAACTTAACTGGACATGTTGGAAAATAAATGCTGACTTTTATAGATCTATGATGATTTATTCCTTCCAGAATAAAACAAGAGTAAACAACCTAATTTAAAGTTTTCCCCACATTAAACAAAAGTCTGCATGGACACCACCTTATATTAATAGATTCTCATAACTTTTTTATCTTTTATTTACACTTTAATTAAGGTGAATTGGTTCATTGTTGGGATGTATTATGACTTTGGCTTTGTAACAGTTTGACAACAGTTCGATGGGAGTTGAATCTGGGTTAATCAGGGATATGAAGGATTAATTACTGAGTCATGTAACTTCATAACTTTGTCTCCTTGATACTGATATGGACAGAGCACCAAGTCACCATGTGAAAATACACCAGGCTCGCTCGTTTCCTATCCATATTAATGTTGCAGTAGTTCATGGTAAAGATTCTGGGCTTTATTCAAGAGATTGACAATGTGCTCTTAAAATGCATGCTGTTTTTCAAATATATACACCATAAAGTAGCTCTAAACAACATAAAGCTGTTCTAATTTTCCAAGACTGAATTGCCCGATCACAGCCTGACAAGAGGGCTTGACATATATACAAGCAAAAGCAATTACAGCATCACTGCGGTACACACTAAGTGCTTCTGTACAGGACAAATTGGATTAAAGAACATTGTAAAAGCTTGACAGGCCCCAGTTCTTGTCACCGCTGTCACATTGCAGCACTGCTGCCAAACTCCTTTTGTCAAAAGCTTAAAGAATCAGCTGTCTGTACATACGTCTGCCCACAGGAACAATACAAAAACAACAAGAGTCCCGGTGTGTTTAGCTGAACAGAGAGCATGAGGACAACTGCCACAAACGAACAAAGACAAATCAGCAGCTTTTGAAATGTCAGAGTTGAGCCATTGTGGTCCGATGCCTTGATAATCTGCGGACGTCAGGTTTTGTTGTGTGTACGACTAGCTGTGATGAAACAGGCCAGTGGCCGTAGGCTGCCCCCACGGACTCTGAGGGCTCGCTGATTCAATCTCCATCAAAGTGACTCTGCAGGCACCGCAGAGTGCTGATCCCTGCCTGGCATTTAGTGCTCAGCTGATTCATGGACGCAGGCTCTCACCTAATTTAACGATTAGAAACAATGTTGGAGTCTTCAGATTTAAAAAGTCAAATACTGACTGAATGTCATGAACAAACTGGAAAAACATCAGCGAATCAATGACCATTTTAAGTGTTGGGTCTGCAACTACATGTAACAGGAAAATTAAAGGACAAATGAAGGAAAAATGCAGATAAATAACATATTTATTAATGTTTTTACTTCAGAAACACATGTAGGAATTAACCTAATGTTAAACACTGCCCACATGAATGAAAACAATCAGGCCGGCACATGATCTGATGAATGAAGGAGCCTGACAGAGAAAAAAAAAAATTCATTCACATGTGGCTCTTCATTCACAGATGTGCTCATATCCAATCTGTGAATGAGACTAAAGCAGGGATCACGGTCTGAAATCACAACCTGACAAATATGAGTGGATGACTGCTGGAGGCGGGGTTGAGGTTGAAGGTTGCATCAACATGTTTACCAGTAAATGTTTTAAGGGCACTGGCGTGACACACTCTAGGCTTTCTTAACAAAAAATAATCTATATAATCTGGGAAAATAATCTTCCTTGCTCACATCCAGCTCGTCATCCCTCCCTTTGATCCCAGCTGGATGATCGTATCACCCATGCACAGCTGTGGAGGTTGGGTGAGGGTGGGTGTCAGCCCCTAAATAAGGCAAGAATAGGAAGAGGGGGGAGGGGGAGCTGCAGAGCAAGGTGTTTAAGCTGGTGTATGTTGGTCTGTGTTGGGGGGAGGGGGCTGTCAGACTGTTTACGGTCTGTTTGTGGTAAAACCATCACATAATGGCAGCGTGTGTGGGCTTAATCCATAGATTCAACCTCAAAATGACCTATATTCATTCACAGGCTCCGTGCCTGCAGACTGTGGCTGTTAAACACGTTTTATTAACACATACATTTATAAAATATTATGCATAAGACAGTTAAATGGCTGTCTGCTGATATGTTATCCACAGTGCTCACAATCAATTTGCCAATTTTTATGTGTATAAATATTTCAGCTAAAAGCCTAAAAGCCCATAATTCTGCAGAAACATATGTGCTCTAATTTAATCCTTTAATAAATGTCAGTTTAAAGCCGATAAAATGAGATGACATTCTTTACTGTACATTACATTACAAGCATCTGATTTCTGCAGATTTGAAAGGATTTTTGCAGGCGAGTGAATTTGATCTCAAAGACATAAACATCTTGATAATGACCCGTTCGTGCTGCCTTGTAGTTCGTTTAACTTGACGGAAAAGCCTTCGGGGAGAAAATTAAGGCAAGATATGTGGCTGTAAAGAACGACCCATCAGGATAACAATGGAGAGGGGATGGACCCTGGAGGAACGGATTATTGATTCGAATGACTTTGTAAAAAAAGTAAGTGCAAGGATTCATGAATTATAATACGAATCGTTTATCTGTCTGAGAGCAGACTTACTACTCGCTGATTAATGTAAATGGCAGATGCATCATTTCCTTTTAATCTACAAAAGTAAAGTAACCAAGAATACAATCTGTTATTTGCAGCGGGTGTTTGTTTGATTCTGCAGGGGTTACAGAGGGATCCTCGTCTCACATAAAAATACTTCATAAAAAAAACTTTCTATGTGGATTGGCCTCTACAGTATCTCAAATAAGCATGAATATAACACACAGCGTGTCATTTCTGCTGGTAAAATCCTCATAATCAAAATAATAAAAACGAAAGATGTGGGATTTTAAGATTTGCTCATTTCATTTTGAAACAGCCAAAGTTGCACATAAAAACCTAAAAGAACGACTAGGGCATAAATGTTTGCAGACGAGGTAATGAATAAAGTTTTATTCATATTACATTAAGTCACTTTATGGACTTCCTTCCTCACTTTCTGACTGGTGTTACACTGAAAATTAAACACAACATTGCATATTTCTCTGAGTTTGAATATTGATGAACACATCTGGTGTAATGCAACTCCATAAAAAAAACAAATTTATAGTCATTTTAAGACATTTTAATGCAGAAATTTTAATATTGTAAGTTTAAATGATTGCTGTACATCATTCTGCATTGCAGTGTATGAGATCCTACTGTTCTTTCACTGGGTGTGTCTGTGTGAAGTCAGTATGGCTCGACATCAGCATCACTAAATGCACTTCCTGTGCATTAGTGGTGCTTAACTGAGACGTTATCAGGATTGTGTCGCCGGGTCCCGGCAGTCTGTTCTGTTCTCCAGCTTTGAGCCCCAGTGGCAGACGAGCCGGGATGCTCTGCTCTGATACATCATGGCTCTTTCAACAGTTGCCAGGACAACACTATGCTATGCTGCACACAGAGGGTTTTTATTATGGGGAAGGGAGAGTGAAGGTGTGACAGACAAGAGGAAATTCATCTGAATAGCTCAATAATATACATATAGTGACTGAGAGAAGCTAAAACATGGCCGCTTCGCATCCATCCACTTTGACTGTTTTAAAGCACTCAAGTTTATAGCGGCAACAACCGAGGAGAGTAACTACTAATGTGCTTCCTTGTAAATGACCAGTCTTTAATCTTGGAGCCTCTTCTTCTGCTGGCCGCCCAGAGGAGCCATTGAAGAAAAACTCGTTATAAATGAGATCCAGCGCGAGGCATGAACACCGGGGAAATTGAAGCCTTTGCTACAACACATATCTGTCCGTGTCACTTTAGATTGAGAGTCGAGGAGGGGGGGATTTGCTCATTACACCGCTTTCTCTCTGGCTCGTGAGGGCTGATGAGAATGAGCCGGACAGCCGTATTTAAAGTCACACACCATTTGCCATGTCTTTATTTATTTGATCCTTTATGGGTTTAATCTGCATCGGGCACGGTGCTCATTTGAGAATAATTTTGCGAATGTGCATAGTCGTAAAGAGGTAACCCCCCGCCACCCCCCTCCTGCAGAGACACAGATAGAGGGTATCTAAGACAGAACTAGGCCCATCCATAATTGAAGTAGCTCTCAAGGTGCTGGATTGGATTCAAGAGGGCGTTCCCACTTTGGAAGAAGTCATCTAACATTCAGCTTCACCTGATTACTCTCTCTTTCTGACAATCCATTTACACTCCGCTTGCCGGCTGGCTCACTTCATCCCTCACTGTCACGCAGAACGTCAAACTTAGTTTAGGATGAATGCTCCTTCCTGCATCTCCACACTCCTTCTGTGTCATTTAGCATGTGCCTAATTCTGTCTCGGTGTTGCCCCCCCACCACTGCATCTGCTCCCCTCCTTTATTTCATTCGGTCTCCCTTCATGCATATGTCTCTCACAGACACAAGCTGTCCACTGTACGCTCTCAAACACAGCTGAACCTGAGAGACTGCAGGCGAAACAGAATAAGAGCTTATCTTGTTGGCACAGCAGCGGATGTACAAGAATTGGTTTAACAGGGGAATGGTTTCCATTCCAGAGTCACGCCATCAAACGGCGGCCACAAATAACCCAGAGTGGCATCATCATCAGTCATCATGTCTGGCTTTCACTGAGTTACTTGTTATTCTGAAAAGCCGATAACACAGCATTGTGTGGTTGCATCAGCAGCATCTACATAGTGTTCATTATAAAGACACCTTTAAGCAAGAAGAAGCCAAATTAATCAGTCCCAAGCTGCAGCCTTAACCAGGATTGATTACTACACAAAGTAGATTTAAATTGATATGTTAAATAAGTAAGAAAATTGAAAAATCTACAGATTTGTTTGACGGCGGTGTTTTCTGTCACATATTAGATTTTAAAAATGTAACGTCTCGGTTCCCAGAGTGAGGTATTCTTACAGCTTTCATTTTTCATTTTAGAGGCGAGGAAAGAAAAAAAAAAAAACTAATCTGTGTGAGCACCACTAAAGCACAACCAACTTTAATCTATTTATAGCGTGACATTTTCAGTCTCATTTGCGATTTGCAAGTGAGAGCTTTTACCATGTACTGAGCTTATGGATTTCAAGATACACCAAGGACCCTGAGAGTTGGCTCTTTAGTGCGGAGAGCAAAACACAGAGATTAATATTCTATTTTAATCACTGAATGGAGAGGACTGCTGAGTAAATATGCGCTGCCCTGGTTACAACAGTTTTATTTATACACAGTAATTTTTTAAGCTGTCATCACGACAAGACGATTTAATCTCCAACTTGTGCAACGTATTTGCATCCCTGAGTGGCTGCAAATAAATAAAAGACCACAGAAGAAGAAGAAGCGCTGACAGTGGCGTTAGTTGTTGCTAATAAGGTGCAACTGATGTAAGATCTTAAACAGGTGGTCTTTTAAAAATGAGGGGTGCTCCTCGCTATTGATTTACCATTTGCATTTGTTTTAAACGAGAGGGAGCATCTCATCCTACAAATCCAATTTCTCACTACTTTACTGTCTAATACACTGTGAAGCATTAGCATTTAAATAGGCCGTGTGGATATCTTAAACAAAACCTCGCCAGAAGAAAATGAACCCAAATTCGAATTTTAGCATCTTTCCAGCAATTACCGTAAAGCCACATAATGGAGTGACTCTGTCAAGGGCTAATTGAATGGGAGGTTTTAGCTCTTTCCCTTTTGCTCTCACCTGCCGTTTGAAACGGCAGTGCTATGAATGAGAGTCCCTCCGTAATTTTTGATTTTTTAATGACATCCTTGGCTCCAACCCGCTGTGTCAGAGGAAGTGATCTCCCCTCATTGCAGGGCCAAATGAAAAGGTTATATCAAATGTTTTAACTGCTGTGTTTTTCTATTTGAAAAGCCAATAAAAGGAAAAACCCTTTTCTTTGAGCGAAACAGACAGAAAAAGAGGAGGGTTTATTTTTTCAGAGGAATCATTATTATACAAAGCAGCAGCAGCAAAGTCCCCTGTGTTTTTGTGGATTAATTGTTATGTTGCAAAAGTCTGCAATAGTAAGTGGCACTGTAATACATTATGGTCAATAAGATTATCAGGGATTATATATCTGCAAAGTGCTGGACTGTACACACGAATACAATCTAAATCTGCTTGCCATGGAAACAATTACTGGCCGTTTTGTTTGCTCGTGCTCTATGGATCAATATTTCTTTATCCTGTGCACTTTTGGTTGACAGTGTTTGCTTTTCTGAAATTTTATTACTATTTTCATTTATATTTTATTATTAAGTTAAATCTGTCATTATCTGTCCTAAACACAGCTCAAATAGTACATCCATACAGTGTGTTCACACTCACCAATCTGCATATCTTACACACATTACAAGAATGCATTATCCTCCGTTGTACAGGCACAGGTTTGTTTTTTTCCATCTGTGACAAATGGAAATTAAGACTTAAATGCATAAATATGTGGGATGATAATAGCACAGAGTGAGGCAAAACAGCGCTAGTACCTCCCTCTGTCTTTAAAGATGCTGGACTGATTTGAGAAAAACACACTGTGATTAGTTATTTAAAACGACACATTTACATTTAAGTTGAGTGATGGCAGGAACACTTCAGGAAAATATGTAAAACTGACGAACTAAAACTCTCAATGACACAACAGTCAATTTTGAGAACATCGGCCTGTCCTGACTTTGAGAAATTACTCTTGAAGCGAGCGCAGTGAACAGCCCAGCATCTAAATGTCAAGCACGGGGATTTGGAGTAAACTTTAGCCGCCCTAATGACAGCTACTTCTCCTATAGAGGTCGTTGAGATACGAGCACTGGCAGCCAAAAGGACCAGTGGCTCCGCGAGGGCACAAATCATAAAGCATTAAGAATGTGCCTGAGATTGTGCTGACAAGCAGAATCTCCTTCACGGACTGTAAAGGACGGCGGGCAGTGCGTTTATGCAGACCCCGGGTCATGGGATTAAAGAGGAGAAGATTGCCTCACAGAAGCCCCGGTGGTCCACCAGGAGAAGAGCAATCAGCTTGCTGCAATGACATTTTCCCAGGAATTCCAATACAGGAGACGGCAGATAGGAGCTGAGAGGCATTTATGTGCCTGTTTGTGTGTGTGAGTGTGTTGGACAGAAGAGGAGACAGAAGTAGCAACATCGATTCGTTCGTTCCTTCCTGCATTGTTTACAACATTGTTTTCCATAAAATAAGATAAATATTGCTGCCTTCTTCTTATTGTGGACCATTTTTCTTTTCGCCCATTGTTGTGCTTTCAAACTACGACTTTTACGATGTCTGTGTTTCTCCCACCGGAGCTGCCTGCTTCCTCACACTCCTTTGATCACATGACTGTCACGCAGTCAGAGATTATTAGTTGCTACACACAGTAGGAGTGAAAATAACATGTCAGGATGTTAAATAAAATAAACGTAACACTTCATTGTCACTGGATTACAAGATTATAAACTATGTAAAACATAAAATCAGGCCAAAGGATGATCTAGCTGCGCTGCCATACTTGCTTATTATAAAAAGGAGATTATAAGAGCAGTCTGCCTCGCTGAAACAGGTGAATGACCTTCCCTGGAGAAGCTCTGAGTCAGGTGAGAGGAAAACACTGAGGTAATTAGAGGCACAGCATACCAAATGGTAATGAGGCCTTTTCCCCCGCTGCAGGGTCCTACAGTCAGAAGCCCTCCAGTTCTTTTTATTTAAGTCTCCTGTGGGCCGGCCAGTGAAGGGAGGGCGTTTGGTCGTCATTGATTTCCCCTCTCCAATGCACCGGTTTTGAAGATCAATGCAACATGAAGGTATTTGTGTCCTCATTAAAGCTGTTTGCTCAGTGGATCGATGCGAGCTGAACCCCCAGTTCAGTTTGGCTGACAGTTCGCCGGCCTACAGAGGCGTCAGACCTGTAATGGCTAAGTTTAAACTGCTTAAATCCTTAAACTCTCTAATAACACTGTATGAAAATACTCAAACAGAGCGAATGTCTTCCTCCTCCAGTATATTCAAGTAAGTGAAAGTACAACTTTCGTCCTGAAGCTTTGTTCCCCTGAGGCTGATAACATGTTTTATAGCCTTCAAAGAACATTTTTGTTTGGTTAATTAGTTCAACAAATATTCCCAGGAGGTTTCTTCATGGTGTTATCTTGTGGTTATGCAATGTTGTTCACTAATGGAAGTGCTCATTAATAGCAGATTTTTTTTTTTAAACACACCTCCACACAACATATGGAGACCTTTCCTCTACAGTAACAATGCAACGATCTGATTACAAGGACCTTTTATCACACAAGAAAGTTGTAGATTTGTAAAAGAAACCCAACTGGAAATATCTGTTTTATCAGAAAAGTTGTCAGAAAATCTCTGCTAAGACTCACCTTTACTTTATTTATAACTGACAATGGAACAAGTTGTACAAAATATAACTGGAGCAAATGTAATAGATAATTTAGTATACTAGGGGTAACTAAAGCACTCATGATACTGAATAGCTTCAAGTGCTGTTTTTTCAAGTAAGTAATGTTTAGTAAAGACCGTATAAACAAGGCTATAGGTTGCATGTTGACAGACTCAAAGGGCAAAAGGACGAAACCCACTCAAAAAAATAGGCTGACGACTCCTTTCGACCATTTCAGCCTTTGACCTCACACACCTACGTCTCCAAGGAAACTATCATTCATAACTGTTCTGCAAACTGTCCTCAACCTGATCTGCGTCGTGTCTCACCCTCTAGGTTTTCTCATACCTGCCGGAGTATGAATCACATAAAAACACACACAAGAGTAATCTAAAGACCACATCATTATCACTACGACAGGGCTTCTATCATTGATCAAATGTCAAAATCAGTCTGACAGCATCTTTCTTCACTGTCCATGCAAAAATCCATATTTCTGTGACCAGAGATGAATCGTAGTTTCTTCTCAAGATCAGGACACTTTGTTTCTGTACAGCAGAAACAAAGTGTATAATGCACCAAGTTGAGCTGATCTGCACCAGAGACGGACCTCGGACAAACGGGGCTGGACCGGCCTCCAAGTACATTACAGTGACATCTCGCCCACCGTGGCCAACCCTCCTTCTCCCCTTCAAACAACCGTGTGCTGCAAGACTCAACTCATGTCCATGCAGGAGACCGGAGAGAGAAAGATGCATTTAAAACCATCTATGCGTTCAGCTCTCAGTGCTTCTGTTGCTTCTAACTGAATCTGCTTTAATTTACTGTTTTATCATCTTTGCTTTGAGCTGTATAGGAGTGTTAAGTCACTGCTGATGAAAAACCAACATTTCCTAATTTTGCTGCTTTATAATAAAAGCTTTGAAATAACAGAATGAGGGCCACTTCTTCTAAAGGATTCATAGGAAATTAAATTTTATAACTATAGAATAAGCTGAACTATTCTTTAATAATACCAAGTCTTCTCATAGTAGAAGAAGGAAGAAAGAAAAGCAGAAAACAGCCACAGTGGGATGTTACATGAAAAGCTGCAGACATCAGGCTCTTACTGCTCCTCTGCAAACAGCTCACCTCCAACAGGCAAACAATGTCTGCTACCTGCTGTGCTGTGTGATTTAAAAGCACTCGTAGCAAAGATGACAACGCAAGACAAGCGCTTTATCAGTAAAACACACACCTTCATGCGTGTGGCCCTGTCTTAATGGAAAATGCAAATTGCTTGTATCTCTGGGATTTTATACCAGAGGGTTTTCAAAGGTTTACAGTGTTTTATAGGAGGTTTTGATAAAAATACCACTTTTGCAAACAGTTTTCAAGTTGTTCTTAATAAGCAAATCAGACTTTCAGTCCTGGATCATTTCCACAAAGACTGTAATTCCTTGTTTTAGCTAACCTTTCAGTTCTGCAGCAATAATAGAGTACATCCAACCTGATTAAAAACTGCTGCAAAATTATGAAAAAAATACTGTTCTCCATAAACTCAGCTTGAGTGCAGATGATTGATTTTTAGTAAATGAAAAAAAAAAAACTCACACACTGCGGTATCAGCAACCGTTACTCAGAAAATGTGCTAAAACCTAAAGGGATAACACGACAAATAGTATCACCAGACAAACACATGTGGGTGATTCCCACAGTGGTCTTATAAAACTATTAATCCTCATTTGTGCCTTGGTGAAACCTCGCCAGTCTTTAAGCGTTATGCAAGGAGGCTTAATCATCTGAATACATATGTCATTGTCAGAGGTCACCGCATGAACTCTCCCTGAACCAGCATACTCGATGCTACTGTTTCAAATGTTCACTCAGGAGCTCGCCTTGCAGCTCATCAAAACAAAACCAGCTGTCATGCCAAGTCATGATCTGCATGTAGCATTTGTAAGCAGCATATGCATGCCAGCAGATTATCTTAACTATGCAGGAGCCGTACAGATACAGCCAGTCACAGGCAATTGTCAGCTCAGTGAGCACTAACAGGATCTTTGACATGCTAAAGTTAGCTGAATGACTGCAGAGTGACATCTGTGTACGCTGCACTGTACAGCCACTATGCTTTTTTTTTTTTTTGACATGGTGAGAGCAGAGGCAGAGAAACCACATGCCTCACTATCTTCACATCGGTCTTCAGGGAAGTGAGCTACATCCTTCCCAGGGTGCCCTATCCGGCGCAGGCTAATGAACATCTCTCCCAGCCACCCAGCGCCTGCATCATTTCAAAACTGGACTTCTCAGCAAAGGAAACCTTCGCAGCTGCTCTTCCCCCCCCAGGGCTCTAAATGGGTGCACTCAGTGATTTTCTGCTGCAAAATGCTCCAGATAGAGCCGACTCAGAACTAAAAATTACCCACTCTGTACCTTGAGTGTTAGACGTTGTAAAAGTCACCTTTTATACATTTATCCCACATATCCACAGCTTGTATTAACACTGCAGGTGGGTCTGCCCTGTGCAGCACACAGCAACTCGAATCTTGAGTGTTGTTCAAGACTTACAGTTGAAAAAGAGACCAAAAGGTAATGATTACTTTGAAAAAGGGAGTGAAAGGCTACAGTTTTTCAGCTAGTTTGCATTTGAAAGTGAGACAACTGCAATAGCATTATGCCATGTGCTGTACATGCCACCTGAGCCCACATAGACAGCCCATAGCACTCACCATCTTTGCGGTGGTAGGTGATCTCCACCTTGCGCTCCTCTGAGCCCAGCAGCGCCTGGGCCACCTGGGCCACCGCGTGCCGGTTGGTGAACCGACCATGCAGGAAGTCACAGGTGCACGGCTTCTGCATGACGTCCGGCCTGGAGAAGCCCGTCATCTCGCAGAAGCCATCGTTACAGTAGATAATAGCACAGTTCTGCACCCGGGCATTGGCTATGATGAACTTCTTGTCTGTAAAGGGTTATAAGAGAGATTGGAGGAAGAGGAATGTGGATTATTATCACCTTAACAAGACCAATTTACTTAATCACTTATTATACATTTGGATATATCAATTACTTTGTTAAAATAGCACATTAATGAACAGGAATATGAAAACACATAACAGAAACATAAACACAGGGAGGTGGGTGTAATGGGTTTACATGGGATTATCCTACATTTGATTCTCTAATATGGGTGCTAAGCGACAAATTAAAATAGAAATCAAGCAAAGCAGGCTGGTTTGTTTTTAGTTCTTATTGCACTTTCTGTGATCGATCCTTAATTTGCCATTTTATTTAAAGGAGAAAAATGTGAGGAAAGCCGGTTTTCCTGCATATCAAAGCTGTAAATCTAGACTGATAACAAAAGTGATGCTTTATTCAGATGGCCTCTATGATGGTGTGTAGCACAACAATAAACAAAAACTAAAGATGACTGCAGGATTTAATAAGAGCAATAAAGGTATTTTTAAAACGTCCTCTCAATATGCAGCTTTTTAAACTACAATTTCCTCTAAAGCAGGACCACAGAACTATAACAAACGGAGTGCTGCTTTGATAAGGTAGCGGGATAATTAACTTATAATGACTTTTCATGGACCTCTGAAAAAAAAAACAAATGGGAAAAATAGAATTAGTCTAATGCAGCCTTGTTATAAAATCAGGCCTATTAGGCGATTTCCTAACGACTAAATAATTGTTCTCAGGATGCAGCAGGACAGACACAAAAGGCAGGCAGCACAACACAACGCATGCACACAACACTGGACACCAAGGGGAAAGGTACTCACTTTGTCCCTCGAATTTCCGTATTATTACTCCCAAAAATGTGTTTTGTGGCGCGACATGACCCCTCCGGACAGGCATGGTTCCCCTCCAAAAAACAATGATGATAAAAAACTGGCTGTCCAAGTGAGAGCAAGCCGGTCCCCCAAAACGCCTTCCGTCAAGTTCTTGCGGATGACAACCGACGCCAGAGGGGCTCCCCGTTTTCTTTGTCACCAGTCAGTCATCCTCGTAAGAAAATCTCCCCTCCTCTGCTTTTCTTTTTTCTTTTTTTTTTTTTCCAATCCCCGACCCCCCGTGTTTCCCTTATTTCAACTGCGACGCGTCCCCGGTTGAGCGCATCGCAGTGGCTCCCCTGCGCTCCTCGCCGATGTGAAGCTGGAAAGAAAGGAGTCGGTAAACCGCAGTTTAACCAACATTTCACCGTCGCTCCTCGAAAGCACTGTGCGCGTTTGTGGCGGCGGCGGCGCGTGAGTGGACGTGCGTGTTTGTGCGTGTGTGTGCGCGTGTGGGGGTCTATTGTTGTGAAGGGAAGACTGATGGTCTCTGAGGCCAATGGCTGAGAGGCGCAACACCGACACTGTGAAGGGAAAAACCCACATGGATGCGTAGACAAAGCGGCAGACGGAGAGATAGTAGAGGCAGGGCAGCCTGGTAACGGATTACTGTAACGCGTTACAACGACGTTAGCTGTTTTGTTTCACGAGCGAGCCCGTAGTTGGCATTGTTAACAAGCTATAATAACCATGCAGCTTATTTTATCAGACGTATTAAGTCAAATTATTACCATTTCACCTCTTTAATCAATCCATTTATGTCATTAATAATAAAACAAAGCGGCTAAAATTAAGTTAGCTAATTGAGTGCTAACAAGCTTACCTGTAACTTTACCGGCTAAAACTGCAGCTGTACTTTGATTTAATGGTACAGAACAGCTGCTTAATTTAACAAAAAAAAAAGCAACAAATCACGGTTTAGACCAATGAAACATTAGCAAGGACACTAACGAGTGATTACTTTGGCAACACCTGTGACTTTTTTCTGAGTCACGAGCCCAGTACAGCCGCGAGGGTTGACGTCAGGGCAGCAAACGCAGGTGTGACGCCCATCTCATTAATGGATGGAGCCCTCCGGCCAGGTGTTAGTCGGTCGGTCGTGTTGTAAATGTCTTCTCGTGCCCTCCCTGGGTTTCCGCATTGCTTTCCACGCATTGTTTGCATAAAATGTGACAGAGATCCACTGGCACCGCCTCGAGGAGGAGAGCGCGAGGCCCGCTGCCTGCCGCACGAGCGGGCGCTGGCCATGGTGCTGCCGAGGCTTTTCACTTTCACTCTTCACTCTGATTTGTAAGCGGCTTAAGAGTGAAAAGTCAGGAAACCGACACTTCTGCAGGAAATTGAACATAAGTGTGACTAATGGACACAAAAGGGGAACTTTGAGTTTATAATAAAGTCTGACAATAAGCACTGAAGCTTCCTCTGCTTCTGCTGGGTGAAATATGTTGTAAGACATCATTTTAAAACAACATGAGCTTGATGACAAAACATTTTCATACACTGTTTGATAAGTAGAATCCTTCCAAATCAGAAGAACATGAGCATCTTCAGGTACAATAAAAGTTAAAATCCTGCAACAAAAACTCATGATTATGCATAGATGATAATATTGATATTACACTTGTCCTAATTGTTAGACTTGTTTTTTTTAAGTTGCCCCAGAAGCTTACCTACATTCAGACATTTTATCAGCAGAATACATGCATGTTTTAAGTCAAAGTACACATTATCCACAGTATATCCATTAAGGGTTGCATTGTTATATATAATTTATTCTTCTTTGTGATGCATCAACATCAAAATAGCATTTTGAGGCTGCAGCGGTTAATTGTTTTAACTACTCAGTGTCCTATGGGGTATTTAGTATATTTATGATCCTATGTTTTGCATTTTAAGGCTCAATCTGCAAAGTGATTGTGGCCGTTAGATAAATTAAAAAGTACATTACTTCTCTCTAAGGAGTAGAATGCTCAAGGAGTGAAAAAGATGAAATGAGACATAAAATGAAAACAAAGGGAAGTATAAATCATTCTTATTCTGTAAAGACTGTTGAGGTGGTAAAACATTGGCGTGCATTCTTGACTGGAGGTTTACACATGTTAATACTATCTCTCTCCCTCACAGTCTTCTCTGCTCTCCTTTTGGATTCAATTTATTTCCCTCCCCGACTCTCTTTAGTGTCTCACTCTCTCCCACACACACAGGGGCAAACAAACACACCCAGAGTCTAGTGAAACATCTGTCCTGGTCTTACACTAGCTCTCCCTCCATCTGGCCCATTGAGAAAATGATTCAATACACACAGACATGGGGAGGTTGGGGAGAAAGTGGCATATGCTGCTTTTACGACCTTTTGTTTTAATAATGACTACAGTAAATTCAAAGGCAGCCTTCGGGTAGCGCTTTCCTCCCTGTCATGCACCAACAGCTTTCTTTAGATGTGTTATTTTCTCCCTGCGGCTTGTGGCCTGACTGTTGCAAAGCTATCGGCTTATTTATCAGCGCTAATCTGCATTTTGTTGCCCACATCCAATTTCTCATCACACTTAACACTGTAATGATATTTGAATCCATAAAAACAAGTTAATCCACCACACAAATCTATTTTCTCTCTCTTTCATTTCCCCCGCTCTCCGTCTCTGTCACACAGCAAGCACGACTCACCACCTCGCAGCAGTGAAACTGTGAAGGGTAGGTCTGCCCCTGAGTTATATTCACATTAAACGGAGTGACAGACAACATTAATTAATTGTGTTTTAGCTCATAATTTGCTCACTGAATGGACAGCTGGTGGTGACAAACATAATCTTCCGGAAGCAAGAAGCTCCTGCACACACACGCAATTTAAGCAATATTTTAGTTTAGTTTGGCCCATTACAAATGAAGGAGGAATTTGTGGTCAAAATGTAAAATATATCTATTAATTTAGAAAAAGTCAAAAGATTCTGTGCGGAGATCTCTTCTAATTTCACTGAGGCATTTTTAAAAGGAATCTGGGGGAGATGTATTTGTGCTTAAAGCCCATTTAAGCTTGTTAGTTGCAATACAAAAGCTGCAGGAAACTGGGAAACACACATTACAGCCTTTGGGCCATGAAAAAACCAACAAAGCTACAGAGATCTACGTATAAGGCTGTTTCAGCACCACGGACAGCTCCCCAGGCTTAATCACCCTGTTTGATACCATTTTTGGATTTACTCTTGTTAGTTTCTCTGCCTCCTTACAAAGCATGGACTCACAGAAATCTCAGCCCTGGTAGCAGCATTCAATGTCAATCCACCAGTCCACAATTTTAGCCCAGAAATATGTCAACACCTAAATAGAGGGATTGCATGTAATTTTGTGCAGGCAATCATGGTCCCTTGAGGATGAACCATGCTGACTTTCATGATCTTTAC
>JAPZDZ010000017.1:3881874-3893601 GCA_029783805.1 Acanthurus tennentii | reverse complement strand
TTTGAGACTTGACATACTTGCATATGTCTTGTTGGGTAAATGCATTAAAATTAAAATCATTATTGACTTTTTCATCATAAATTTATCCCTCCTTCGCAGCCTCCATATAAGTAACTTCTCACTCATTATTTTACACCATCTTGCATGTTTTTCTCATGACATTTGTGCCTGAAACGACCATGAAAGGCAAGAAATGCATCATAGTAACACACAAAAAGACTCAAGGCACAGGTGTGATTCATGTGCAATGTGATGAGACCAGCAGGAAGTTGATTTCAGAGTGAATTAAAACGGAGCTGATTCAAATGATGTTCTGACATTTCAGTGTTGTCAGTTGTTTCCATTATTTCGTCTATCTCTGGCTGGATTTACAGATCTTCCTGTTGTAGTAACAAAAGATGACATTTTAAGATTAAATCCTGCTTAAATCCTCCTCTTGCTGGGTCGATGCGACGTTCAGTCATTTCTGCATTAAAAAAAAACTTCCGGAACATCCGTGTCTGCTCTCTCATCAGGTTCAACACCGGCTCCAGTCTGAAAAAACCCAACCTGCTATTCCCACTGTGATCTGCCCTCCAATCCCCAGTCCTCTCCGCCTCGCCCGACCCTCATCTTCCCCCGCCGCCTCCCCCCCACCGACTCCTGCCGCCCCACCCTGCTCGGCCTCCCCCTCAGGAGCCTCCCTGTCCTCTGATCTGGAGCGACACCACCACTTACCCAAGGCAGCGGTGCTCCCAGAGAAGGTTGAGCTCTCCCAGAGTCCCCGCGGTGTGCAGCCCTCTGTCCCCCCCTGTTCTTATGGTTCAGTCACCATTGAGCAAAGCCACATGGGAGCTCCACTCCAGCGCCCGCCTAACCCACAGCGGTC
Organism: Acanthurus tennentii; assembly: GCA_029783805.1. NCBI lineage: Eukaryota > Metazoa > Chordata > Actinopteri > Acanthuriformes > Acanthuridae > Acanthurus > Acanthurus tennentii. Next base: position 3,892,733 of record JAPZDZ010000017.1, on the reverse strand, counting down.
CCACCGAAACTCCCAGCACGCCCGCTGCGCCGTGTGTTGTTCTTTCATGGAAGCAGAAAGGATTTTGATGTCCACAAGTTTCAACTTTGAGCCGGACGAAGGAACAAGTCAGGCTGAACTGCAGGAAGGTCAGCTGATGTTCTCCTCAATCTAAAGACTTCACTTTTCAAATAAAAAAACACAAGAAAATGCGATAAAATGACGGCTAATTAAGCAGAAGTTTGCAGCCCAAGCCTAAATGAAGGGAAAATAACGCTTGTCTGGTGCAATATCCCATCTAATGTGTCCAAGTTGCGTCCGGCGATGCTGTCTCGTTGCATTTGAGATGTTGCCGCATCCCCTCCTGTTCTGACACATGCTATAACGGCTAATTAAATGTGATGGCTGGTATTATTCAATTCGGAAACAGTCGTACCTCAAAGAGCAAAGAAAATTACAAAATTGATTTGATGACAGCTAAATTGCAAGAGAAGGCCTTGATTTAACCAGCCAATGTAAATGAGTCCAATTTAGAATCGTGTAATGCGGCCGGGAGAACGCGGCGGAAAATGATCAGGCCCGGCCAGTCACAGATATTAAAATGAATTATATCTAATCGGAATTTTAGTCACGCTACATTAACTAATAGAAAGTTATTAACATTTCAAGAGCGTGGGGAGGAGGAGGTGGGGGTGGGTGGAAAAAAAAAAGAAGCTTTTGCCTGCAAAATTAACAGTGGCTGGTCTGACCCGCGAGCCCGCCGATGTGAGCACTGTAATGACAGCATAATGGCATATTTACATTTAAAACCTCGGCGGCTAATATTCAGATTCAGATTTTTCGACGTTAAGTCAAGGAATATTTGGTTTGCCCTCGTGGCCTCTCCGCAGAGGGTTTCTCTGATTTCAATAGTACAGTCTAACTTTTAATTTCCTTCACTTTTTTCCCTTTTTTTTCCCCTCCTTTATTTGGGACTAATCTCTTGTTTTTTTCATCCTCCCTCCACTTGTCACTGCTGTCTTTGCTGCGGTTGTTGGACGTCTTTCATGTAACATGCTACAGTAAAGTGCCAACTCCTTCCCTTGTTCAATCTTTATTCATGCCCCCCCACCCCCCTTTAATCTTTTCATTAGAGCATATCTATAGAAATATTGTGTCCCCACCTTTGTTTGTCTGAGTTTCTCTCCCTCATGATGAGCCCGGTCTGTCATTAGGCTTGAAGGCCATCGCTGAGAGCTATTTTACCTCTGGCAACAGAGTTTTGTATTTTAAGTGTTTCACTTTTATATTAATTTTCTTTGCTTACCAATATCACTTCAGTCCCTTATGCGTCTTCAATCCGCTCTGGGGTTTTTTTTTTTTATTTTATTTTTTTATTTTTTTGAGTTCAAGGGCTGCACAGAACACAGAGGAGTGCTTAAAGACAGCTTTTGAGGCTGTTGATACCTGCCAGGTTTCACTAAAAATTCAAAGTACAGTGAATAACCATAATGTAACAGCACCCAACAGTCAGCCAAGGACAGCGCAGCATTCAAAGATGTTTCATCACTTATCACACACTGCCCACTGAGCCATTAGTATTCACAACGTATTAAAATTTTCATGGACATCACACAAGACGATTCAGATGAACTCAAAGCATAGTCAATCCTTAATAAAGGCATCAAAATCTTTCAGTATTCACAAAGTTTGTTTTCATGACCGGGGGTTATTCAAATTCCTGTGTTTTTTTTTTTTTAGTAAAGTGAATAGAACAATTTGCAAACCGCACAATGTGAGTGTGTCCACGTGTGTGTGTGTCAGTGTGTGTGTGTGTACGCGCGCTGCACACACATCTCTGTGTGTTATTGTTTCTGGGTTTTTTCGCCGGAGTTGGGCTGACCTCTGGCTCAACACGTTCGGCGCCAGACATCACCGCTCCTCTGCTCTCCTCATTTCTACTCCTCCGCTTGTCTGCAACCGCTCTGTTCATTCGCAGCAAGCGATGAAATTTTTACATAGGACAGACCGGCTTTTTTTATAATTTAACACAGTATGGGGAAGAGCAGGAACGGGTAGCTAAGAGTATGGTGAAGTGATGTATTTAATGTTTGATAAAAGGGTGTGTATGCCTGTGTGTGTGTGTGTGTGTGTGCGTGTGTGTTTAAATGAGCGACAAACACACCAGGAGGGATGCAGGTCTTATTCATGCGAGTCGAATCATAAAAATGTTCCCTTTTTTTGCAAAATGTGCAACAGAATTTTGAGGAAAACATGAGGTGTCCTTTAAGGTTGACACTTTTAGCTTTTGACATTCATCGTCTGCATGCGTGTGTGTGTGTGTGTGTTAGTGTGTGTGTCAGTGTGTGTGTGTGTGTGTGACAGTGTGTATTAGGTGTCTGTATCTGTGTGCACCTTGCTTGTGCCAGTGGTGGTCTGTTTAAAAAAGGAAAAAAAAAATTTAAAAAGCAACAAAGAACGTCTTGGGCTCTGACGTCCAGCCAGCAGACCTTCCTCTCAGCCCACCATCTGCTCCCCCAGGTCACCAGACCACCCCCTCCACCCCCACCAACACCACCACCAGCCCCCCCCATCGCCGCTGCCTGCGAGCTTAGTAACTGGTTTCAATATGCACTGATGTGTGAAGCGCTCAGAGACCGAGCTCTGATTTTTTTTTTTTCTGTCGACCACAACTATGCCCCCCCCCCTCTCCTGACACACACACACACACCCGACAGCCATTTTTAAACGCAGGAAATTCTGCCGTCCGGCTTCTTCCTTCATGTTAAAAAAAAAAAGAAACACACACACCTCACTCTGTCTGACCTTGGAAGCAGGCGTTTGACATTTCAGATTCCTGACTGAAAAAACATGAAAAGGATCTAAAGCATCTGGATTCACACTGTTGACCAAAAACACAGAAATATGGCAGATTTTCCTTTAGTAATTTTTTCAAATAACAGGTCCATGATTTCAAACAGAAAACAGACTGAAGCAGCTCAGTGACTGTGGATTTTGTCAGCTGAAGTGACAAATGCTGTAATTAGATTCAAGCAGCTGCAGCAAACAAGTGAAAGCTAATGATAAAGATAATTTGACGACACCTCGGCAGATTTTAAAACAAATGCAGACGATGCTTTCGAAACAAATGACTGTCTTGTTTTCACACTTGCTGTTTTAAAAAAGAGTTTTTTTCTTGGGAGACTTCTGAAGTGCAGGTCAGCCTGCTTACCAGTTATTTATTGATGCGTTTGTTTGTGCGTTGAAGTGGTAATTGTCGGTTTCACAAATGAATTGTTGCTCTCTGCTCCACAATAAACTTGTGTTTCAGTGGTTGTGTGTCCTTCATTTAATGCTGGTTGGCTTTTCTAACAAATGTTGTCACTTTGTTTTGAACTGTTGATCAGGAAATTAAACCCTAAATTCAAATGTTCCTCTGAAATTGACTAAATATTTCTTTTTTAAGGCTTCTTGATGTGACTTCAGGTTGCTTTAATGCATTGTGGAGGTTTATTTTGGGTCAGAAAAACATTATATTATCTCATATTAGAAGCAAAAGTAACATTCTACTAATTCTTGCAAGGTTTTATTCTAGTTCTGTATCTCAGATTCAGTCTGATCATTACTTAAGGTAGTAAGTTAGTTAAACAGGGGAACTATTAGTCAAATTTACAAGAAGCTCAGATGTTCATGTCAGTCGTTGTTCCAGGATTTTAGGCTAAATTGAAGGCAGGAACAAATAAACGTGGACATCAGAAGCAGCACATGGTGTGTGAGCTCCTCTGAAACACCTGAAGTGGAAGCATTTATATTCTCATTGGCACCAGGTGTTTCCATTCACACTAATGCATCGGCCCCGCCCACTAATTACCTGCATGAAAGGAGGAACAAGCCAACAGGCAAATCAGAGAGCTAAAACACACAACTTCATGAAGGATACAGCAAAAAAAACAAACAAAAACACATTAATGTCAGCTGTTTTTATAAGCGCAGCATCACTGACAGCATGGCGGAGTCAGAGCCTGCTGGTATGAGTCACTGTGAGTCACTCATATTAATATTACACTTCCAGAGAAAGCCACGACACCTGTTTCTATGAAAGAAAGGTTATGAGAGAGTAAAAAAACAGCAGTTCTCCATAACAGGAACTGATGGATAATAAAAAATAAATCAACAATTAGTTTTTGTCCACATGTTTTTGGTGTTTTAATGCTTTTGTTGATGGATTTTTATCCACAAACACAATCTCAGATCACTGAAAACATAAAAAATGAAATGCAGCCTGATCGTAATCCCTTTTTTAGACTTCTGATTGGCTAGTGCTTTAAGGGTTTAGGATCATATCGCCACCTGATGGTCTGGAACACTCATGACAGCACTCTAATTGTGTTTCTCTGTTGTCATTTAAAGGTAGATTTTTAAAACACTGCTCGTCTAGACAGAATTTCGACAACAAAAGAGGCAAAAAGCCTGTTTTAAAAACCAGCCGTGTTCATGTGGATTCGGCCTGAGAGTCAATATTTCTGGCTGCTGGGTTTCAGAATGCATCAGCTACTCTGCTGCTCAGGTGAAACATGTGCAGACAGAAATATCTTATATTCTGCTGCAGTGATCCACCTTGCGGAAAAAAAAACAAAAAACAGAACCAGCTGAAACGTAAAGTGTTATTGTGCAGGTTACAGAGGCCTCTGAGCGACCGCCCGCGTGAATCTGAATTTACCAGCAAACATCTCTAAGATGTTCAAAGCAAAAAAAAAAAAAAAAAAAAAAAAAGTGTTTGAGGACTGATGCGTCCTGCAGCCTCTCAGGTATGCCGAGCAATTTAATTGTTGTTTTCTTGATTCTTTCTTTTTTTTTTTTAGCTTGAAAAGAAAACTCTCACATCGCGGTAATTCTGTTTTGCTTCCTTGCTGAGAAAGTTGGAGATGTCTGCAGCCTGTTGTAGTCACTTTATATAATTAGACTGCGTGTAATAGCAGGTTGAGAGGCTGCAGGAAAAAGACTGTGGAGAAAGTCTATGAGAGTGTGGGCATCTGCTGATGTTTTTATGCCTCTGTGTGTGTGTGTGTGTGTGTGTACCTGTGCATGCTGGAGACCAAGGTGAGCAGCAGGGCATGTGTGCAGCTTGTGTGCGAACGTGCATGTTTTGTGTGTTTTTTTTAAGGTGTCTGCATCCCTGCGACTACGTCCGTTAGCACCCTGTGGAAAAAAAAAAACCAAAAAACGAACAGTTTGTCTCCCCCCACCACTTTACAAATGAAATCAGTGCTGTGAGGCGGTGGATTAATATCATAAGGAAGGCCAGAGTGGGCCATTAGAGTGGTGTAATGTTGCTCCGGGGCCTTGTGATGGATGGCCATCGGCACTATGGCCCTATTTGCACACAGTCACCTCTGTGGTGGCCGCCATTAGCAGGACATGGGAGGTAAGGGCTAAGGGATGGTGGTGAGGTGGCTGGACTGAGGTTTTATTACGGAGGTGTGCGTGTGTTTGTGTATGCCTGTGCGAGTATATTTGTGTGTTCGTATTTGAGTGTTTGCAAGCATGTGTCTGCAAAATTATGAATGCGTGTGTGTTTGCAACGCCTGTTTGCGTGTGTGTGTGTGTGTGTGTGTGTGACTGTGCAGCAGACAGATGTTGCGCTCCCCGCCCTCCACTCTATCTAACGTGTCTGTCTCTCTCAGTGGACGGCGGCAGTAGGCAGCAACCACACTCAGTGTAATTAAGACAAATTAGCCCGGATGGCAGCTTGCAATAACAACAACATATGTTGGGAGGTTTGTGTACAGAAGAATACAATCAAAATCATCATTAGCAAATCACTTATAGTGAACTGAATCACATTTTCTCCCTTGGAGCTCTTGTAGAGTAATAAGTTGCCTTAATTTTTTTTAAAATTTATTTATCTTGTTCTTTTTTCCTCGCATCACTTTCTTTTATTGCTGTTGCTGCTTTAACTTGCTCTCTTTGTTTCTCTCATTTTCTTTTGCCATCCTGCTCTGTTGCTGTGTAACTGTTAAAAGTCTTTGTGATATTTGAAACAATGGGTCCTTGATTTCAGACATAAGAGGACAAAATAAGCTTTTTTTTCATGTTTTTGGCTGAAATTTCTGCCTAATCTTCATTGCTTAATCTGAAGCCAGTTAACATAAACTGGCTGTGAAATACCAATAAATTAATCATTTTAACTAGTCAGTCTTACAACTTGTCTGGAAACTAAGTCTCTGGTTGGCTTACTGTTTCTGAATGACATGTTTTAAAAACCTGGTTTAATGTTTTTTAAAATGAAGAATTCAAATATGATGCTTAATAGGCCGACATCTCTAACTAAAGCTCAGAGACTAAAATTAAACCTCTATTCACCTCGATACCAGTAGACAGCATTGATAAGGTAACTTTTTAACAATTTTTAACATTTTTTCTTTCCTTTTTTTTGAAGATATTTCTGTCCATACAAAATCAGATTATTTGTTTAAGTCAACAGATGTGGATTTGTTGACTTTAAAAGACAAATGATGCAGTTTCTGAGGGTGAAACAGTGAAAAGTGAGCAGTTTAAAATCTCTTTGGTGGATATAATATGGATTAGCTGACATGTTTCAAATCAAGAATCTCAAACTGTGTACTTTGATATGGACACAACTACTTATTTCAGGCTGTAATGCAAAAAGACCTTGAATACTGAATACTGATAATTGATCGATCATCTTTTAACTGCAGCGAGCTAACCTCATATAAATGGCAAGACCTTGTGAGTTAAAATCTCTTTCTATAGAGGTTTTAAAGACGTTCTGGTTAGAAATGGAAGTTATCACACATGTACATTATGTTTAAATCCAAAACATAAATTCTAAAGCTTTTCTCCTCCTTGGAAGAAGCTTCAAATTCTTCCAATTTATTAATCTCAGTCCTCTCTCTCATCATGTTTCTTTTTTTTTGCTGTTTCCACTTTCTTTGATTCTCTTTCTCTCTTTGCTTCTCTCATCTTCTTTCCTCCCTTTTCCTCTCCATCTCTCTGTCTTGCTCTATCGCTCTCAATGTCACTCTTGTGCTCCTCACTTCTCTCTCCATCTCCCTAAACATTTCAAAAGAATGAATTACTTTGGGCTGTCACTTGGCCCTGGCCAAGAATTCATTTTTGTGGGTCAAGTGTTTCAAACTGTCATCTTTGACAGGAACCATCTCATACAATAACTACATGGATGGACCTTGGCTTGGAGTGCCTTCATCCCCCCCCTCCTCCTCCTCTCTTCATATACATGCAAAGAAGATCTCAGCTATTGTTGGTACAAAAAGAGGGAGGGATGGGGAGATGGGAGAGATAGCGATGGCGGCGAACGAAGCCGTGAAAAGGGCGCCAAAGCAGCGATCAGCACCGGATTAATAGATTCAACTCGACCACATGCAAAGTTATATGAGGAGTAAAAAAATATCAAGGGCTCTGGCTGACTGCTGAAAAGCTCCAATGAGAGGATAAAGGAAGTCACTCGACATGACAGCAGCACTACAACATCTAGTTATGCCAAGGTCTCAAACATAATTCAGTACAGAAAAGGAAAAAAAATGCTTAAAAAATTAAATCCTGGCTCAATGTGTGAGATGTGTTAAAGATGGCATTGAAGTTAACATAAAGTCTGTGTGTGTGTGTGTGTGTCTTTGTGTGTTTTCTGGGGACAGCAGGGCTTCAATGGCATTGGACTTGAGCAGACAATCTATTTACAGTGTGCTCAGGGGAGCTTATAAACAAATGTTGAGTAATTTCAGCCAGGAGTAATTACCCTTGCCGCTGACAAGGAGAGTGTGTTAGCACTCCCCTTCACCCTCGGCCCTGTCCAGAAGGCTTCGAGCTTGTGCGCAAACACACACTCTCGCACACACATGCACATGGACACACATGCACGGACATGCACAGATGCACAAAGTGGAGAACTTCCTCGCGTACGTGTGGAGTTTGTTCAGCAGTCAATAACACAAACACCTCCACAACCTCTCGCTTTCACCCTCTTATTCTGATAATGAGCTGATGAAATATTCCTGCATACTTGGAAAAATGAGCCGCAGAGCCTCAAACTCTCCATTTAAGATGCAGAGTATGAATTAACTACATTTCATTAGCCACCTGCGAAGTTTGTCATTTTATTTTCTAGTGTAAACTTAACTTATTACGCTAAGCATTAAATTAGTTGAAAAGATTGCTAACACTTACACTAAACAGCTATTAGCTGTTAGCGATGCAAGAGGGAAACAGCTAGCCGAGCGAGATGCCAAAAAAGAGCCATAAGAGAAGCCAAATGCAAACACAAGACTGTTCGTCTGTCAGGTTAATCCACTGTTTCCAAATTTAAGGTCGGGGCCCAACATGAGGTCTGCTGGGTCATCAGAGTTGAATGTATATATGACATTTGTATTCATTTTTTTAGTTAAAATGGAAAAAAATTATCCTTTTTTTTAACTACACAGTGTTTTCGGCTCAGATGCTGTTTTGAATGTAAATACTTAGAAGTTTATTTCACTCATGAAATAAAATAATGTCATTTTGTTGTGTTTGCTGTGTTTGTTGTGTTTCTCCTTCATAGTTCATGTATCAGACTAAATGTTGTGGCGATTCCTTGTGTTTTTTTGGTAGTTTGGTTCCTGGTGAGACACTACATTTCTTTTCTGAGTCTTAAACTGAAAAAGTTTAGGAAGCCCTGGTTTAAACAAATGAGGAAAAGTGTTAAACAGTGAAATTCTGAATAGCTGGCAGGCGTATTATTTTTTAACTTTGGACAGAACCAGGGTAGCTGTTTCCCCAAAGCTGCTTCCACTTCTTATGATAATTTAAGCTAACGACCTGCTGGCTATAGCTACATATTTGACAGAATAAAAGATTCATGGATGTGGATAAAGCAAATGCAATTAATGCACTTCTGCTCTTTCTATATTTAATTCTGGATAAAGATATAATTATTAAGCAGGAAAGCAGCAGGAGTTGGTCTATTTAAATGTAATCAGCCTCCTTAAATCTAAAGGACTTTGTACCACAATTAGTTTCAGTTTCATGCAAACAATTACAGTGTAACTTTGGGATTTAAAAACCCTGCAAATCCTCTTTAAGACTTAAGCTGTGACTTTTATCAATTATCCGAATGACAATTGCATATACGACGTCCATAACATGTGAACAAAAATGCCTATTTTTCTATTTTTGCAACAAATAAACTGAAGAGAAGTTAAAACAATGATGTGTTTGCGAAAAGTAACACCTAACGATATAAAAAGCATTAAATTAGAGGGTTTTGCATGAGCCATTAGCTGCACACTCACCTTCATTAGGATTCTGCGAGCGCGGTCATCAGGCCAACAGATCATGTTATCGAATTAAAAAAAACAAGCAATCAAAGTCACATTCATTGCTCCATTGTTTTACATTTTAATCATTTGCAGAACTTAATTACAGGATTGAAATGTAACTAACAAACAAGCAAATTAATTTTCACCTTAACCTTTGCGAGGCGAGCGGGCCAGATACAGGCTTTATCCCATCTGATCGATTATGATCTCTCGGCTCAAACGGAATGGATTCCCATGCAAATTCAGCCGGATCAATCCGCGTTCCTGCCCAATCGATGAAAACAGCTTTTCCACACCTCCCAGAGACGGTTGTATGATTAGGAGATGAGATGATAACGACTGGGGGAATAACACCGGATCAGAACAGATTATTTTAAATCAAAACAAAGGAACTACAGTGTCTCAAGACAGAAGCAAGAGTGTGAAAGGAAAAGAGGAAAACTCCTCCTTGTTTCCGGCTCTCCAGATTCCAAACAGTGGAGCTTTCTGAGGCCTTTTCCTCCCCCTCTCCCGTCTCTGTTCTCCCTGCCTTTGATTCCTACCGAGCAGGGTAAAGATGTGAGAGAGGTGGCTGCTCGGGCTGCGTCTCCTGACGACCGAGCATCACATGTATTCGTGTATTGAAACTATTGAACAGCAAGAAAGGTGTTGAGTGTGACATGCAAACTGTGCAAAAGCTCTGGGATGCAAAGGGGGATCATCATCGAATTTCTTTATAACTTCTTAGAATAATATCTCAGCATTTTGAGAAATAAACTGTTTGCTTTGTTTCAGTTTGTTGTTATTTGTGCAGATAATGTCTTGGATGTTTTGTGTTTATAAGATATTAAAATGCGTGTTATCCTGCTCACTTCAATACATTACTGGCATCTTAACATGCAATTAGCCGGGTTGTACCATTCTTGTCTTATAGGGGTGTTGGACAGGAACTCTTGCTTATGTTTCATACATGTCATTTCCTTTGCAGAGCATGGAGGTGCCTGTGATGAATGCATGTGTAAACGCACATTGTGCCACCTTGGGTTGATGCAACATCATTGATGCAATACTCCTCATGAATATTAATGAGCGCATTGATTCAAGGTCCTTCATTGGGCACAAGAGAGGACACAATTACACGTCAAATTTTAGCTTTTTGGCACAAATGGCATTCCATAGATATTCTTTATTATTTGTCAGCTAAATTCTATCAAAAATACTTAAGATTTGTTTAAAAATGGCAACATCCCTGATTAACACACGTCTCTACTTGAACATGTGTTGAGAAAAAACTTGCATCATTCGTACCAGCTGGGAACGAGAGTGAGGTCATTGCAGGGAAAGTCACATTTTCACATCCTGCTGAACAACTTCAATGTCAGATTTCTCTGCTGCGTCCTCTACGTCACACATGGAGGGGAGAAAACACACCATATCTCCCCTCTTTCCACTTATAGAGCACACCATTAGCATTTAAACACATTGTTCTCAAATCACAGCATCAGTGCTCACATGTGTGTGTTCGCTGTACCTGTGTATGTTTCTGCAGAATGAAATACACACTTCTTTGTCCTCTCTTTGAACAACTCT
>JAPZDZ010000017.1:3867798-3878573 GCA_029783805.1 Acanthurus tennentii | reverse complement strand
ACATGACTTGAAGGTCAAGTATGTAACTTTTTTGAATTATTAATACAAACATGTCATTTAGGTCATGTTTGCTCTTGCAAACTGCTGTTTCCTCTATTTAGAGCTCTGACTCTTTATTTGTTTATAGGCCTGTGAAAAAGTTGCATAATGCACCTTTAAATCCAAATCTGCTATCTGTAAATATATCAGAGACGCTCTGATAACATGATTTCTTCATAATGTCAATTTTGAGACCTTAACTTTATGCATTGACGGATAATCAATACCAGTTTGTAAAAAATGTATATAATATATAGATTTTGTCCTGCTCCTTGTAGATATCAGCTATTTGTGCAGAAAGAAAACTGCAAACAAAGAGCAGGACGCTGCAGGGAGGCAGCAGGGTTTGTTTCTAATAAATAAGATACTTGGTACTGATCGGTGCATGAACATGTGTGCTCACTGAGGAAGTAAACAGTCCTAAATGGTGAATAAGAACATAAACAATCCTTTGATTTGCATGAATGCAGCTCTGCCTCTGAACAAATGATGAGTTTGTTTCATAACTGCTGAAGTTATTAAATGTTTTAAAGCTCCATTTTTAGCAGCTGCAGACAGTATTTCCTCTTTTTTGACCACCAGGTCAGATAAACCACATTTTGGCTAAAACTGTCTTCTAATAAGCCCATTGTCACTAATTGATATCTCTCCTCGTGTGTAACATGCATGTGACTCGTGGTTGGTGATGCTGATGTTTCCAGAATCAGAACTTTTAACAAGAGTTTGATCTTTGCCTGCATTTATCAAACATCTACACGTGTATGTGGTGTTTTAGGACTTTGATTTAGGAGAAGTTGTCTAAAAGTTAAGAACAAGACACATTTACTTACCTGTATTTAAAGCCACATGTAAGAGTAACTTGTAACTGATTACATTATTAATCACATGGATGCTTAGAGGACAAACAGCCAATCAGATTCAGTGTCCCAAATCTAAACTACACACTGAGTCTAAATATTTTTATGTGACACTTGAGAAGTCTGAATAAAAAGTAAACTGAAAACAGGCAGTAATCAGACTAAATTTGGTTTGTTTTTGATGGACAGATTCTCCCACAATGCAACAGTGCACAAAGAAACAGAGAAGCTGCTCACGGCTGAAAAAACACATAAATAAATTGTGGGTGGAGGTGAAAACAACTCCAGAAAATATCAAATTTTAGCAAAAACATGTTGATCTTTGTGAAGTTTAACTGGCAGTTTGATTGACGTTTCGTGTCACAAGCGTTTCCTGTTAGTATTAATGATTTACCAACATCTGCGTTCGGTCGTTTCAACAAACACCTGTTTTCCTGCTGAAACACTGATACTTTTAATTTGGAAAACAGCTCATTTTAATTGTGTGCAATCCTTTTCAAGTGCAGTAACTTCTTATGTGCAAATTAAATGCAAATAGTCGCTAAAAAGGACCAAATGAGCTCATTTTAATGCAAAAAAAAGATAAATTAAGGATTTCTAAATAAGATTTTTAAAATCTACTCGAGCAGTTTGATAAAAATGAGTCCAGATGTGGTTGGATGTCTGATTTCTGACGATGCAGATCAGCAGCTCTTGAGCCAGCAGATGATGCGATGAACCTGTGGAGCAGCAAAGGTTGACACTCACCCCATCAGTCAGGTCCTGTCCTCGCCAACCCCAACCCCGACCCCCCCCCCCATCGCTTCAGGCCTCTACCGGCTCTCCATCCCACCCTCCACCCCCACCCAACCGCCAGAGGCCTTCACCCTGGGGCCCACCTGACTGACAGCTGTTGATTTGGATCTCTCCATCACACGCCAGATAAAAGAGGGATTCAGGACTCATTCCTGCTTCTCCCTGCGCTCCGTCCCTCCCTCCAATCCCCGCCGCAAACGCAATTCCCAGCCACCGGACTTTCTACAGGGCCTCCTAATGAAGTCATTCCCAGCACACATGATTGGGTGAGATTGCCACCACCACCACCACCACCACCACCATCGCTGCCACCGCCGTCGCCGCCGCCACGATCCCCTTACATTTTAAGGCCTCCCATCCCCCACCTCCTCTGAGTGTACTCATGTGGAAACAGCAAGTGGTTGTGTGCCTCTGTGTGTGTGTGTGTGTGTGTGTTTGTACATCTCCAACATGTGTAATGTATGTGTGTGCGGAGTGTGTGTGTGTGTGTGTGTGTGTAGGTGTGTGTTCTTAACTAAGCTAACACAGCCTGACTGGCTACTAATTGGATGTCTCCATCGGCAGTTACACACGATGTGGCATTATAGCCCAGAGAAAATCACATAGGAAACTACACCTCCAACACCATCCACTGCGGAGGGAAGAGAGCGAGTTCAGCAGCAGCAGCAGCAGCAACGGCGGCGGCGGCGAGGGATTTTCCTTCAAATAAAGAAGGGAAAAAAAATCAGATGATGATCAGATGATGGCGTTGGTGCAGTATGTCGCTGTTATAAAATCAATCAGAGGCAGGAATTGAGTTACTTCAACCTGTCCATCACTGTCTGCACAGATGAAAGGCTTTGATGAGTAATGATCTAATAAATCTCTCATAATATCACCCACAGAAACAAAAAAAAAAAAAAACACCCACGTTGATAAAGAAAAAAAAAGAAAAAAAACCTTGTCTTTGTAGAGGTCTCTCGCACAGCCTAATGCACATCACAGTCCCTGATAGTTCACTCAGCGACACCTCCTCAGCAGGAATCCTCCAGAGACAACCTCGCTGGCTGTCAGTCGGTCGGTCTGCCACTCACGGCTAACACGACAGCCCGTCCCCGAGTGCCTGTGAACACTCCACAAGCGCCGCCAATCTGACAAAACACACACACACACACATACACAGAAAAAAAAGAAAGAAAGAAAAGCAAGAGAGTGTTTCTGAAGGTACCCTCCTGTGACGCCGGAAAAGGCTTGTTTTAAGTTTTTTCCTGCAGAGGGAGGTGGGCATCGGAGTGAGGATGACTCACGTCTGACTCCCCGTTAGCGAGGGGGCTGAGCGATCAAATGGATCTGATTTTTTGGCGCCTTTGAATCCTCGATGATGGCTGAACAGGAGAAGAGCTGCGCTGATAACAGCCAGATGTTAAAGCTAAAGAACATCTCTTGATCTTGAATGGCGATTATACTTTTCTTTTTTTTTGAGATAAGACAAGCAGCTTTGACTCAATGAACACAGGATGTGTTGTGTGTGTGTGTGTGTGTGTGTGTGTGTGTGTGTGTGTGTTTGCAGGTCAATTAGAAAAATCACATTATTAATCATTTTTTCCTTTTGTGACTTTATGTTTCTGATAAGTCTCAATTAGTAAGCCTCCAATGTGAAATTTGCATGACAATAAATGCACCGGCTTATCAATATGCCAAAATCATGCATTATTAAAGACGAACAGCATTAACATAATAATATATTTGCATAATCGAGACCACCATTTGCATGGGGGGGGGAGTGCACTTGTAAACCACACAGGATCTCAACGCATCAGCAAAAAGTGAAGCCAATTTAGTTTCTACACGATATCTTCATCCACAGCTGGTTCAGAGCTTCATGAAATCTGCTCAGAAGTTTAGTTTCAGTCGCAATGACAGCGTTCATTATTCTCAGTCAGTGGAGTCGGTGCGTCTGCAGTGTTTGCATGTCTGACTTCTTGCTTCTGACACATTTCTGAGGTTTTTGCGTCAAGTTTGGAAAAAGGACGAGCTCCAACTATCATGCATGAGCTTCACATGAGCACCAGTGAACATTAGTGGAAAATATGTTGATTCAAGAACCATTTTATGCAACTTTATACTTCTATTTAACTACATTTCTCAAGAAAATATTGCCCTTTTTACTCAAAAAGATCTCTTAGATTTTCCAACACATACTGTAGATGTAATGCATTCCACAGATCAAATGATCAAGCTGCACATTTTGTTATAACTACCTCGACCTCAACTAACGCCGAGATTGAAATTCCACTGAAAAAATTATGCATCCATATTAAAAATTAATAAAACTTAATTTACAAATGACAGGAGCCATTCTGCCTGCATAATGAGTCCCTTTATGACTGATACCTCAAAGATTTTCATTTAAATACATATCTTTTATGTCACTCAATCCTTAAATGAGATGGTGATGAAGCTTTTGGCAAACTGATGCTAAAAGGGTTGCAATATTTGTACATTTGCAGTGTAAAACAGGTTTCTGTAGCAAAATTCCTGCAGAAACTTTAACCTTTTCTTCTGCTGCAGCTTTACATTAAAAGCATTTAACTAATTGAACACAAATGGAGTTTTATTACAAAGTAGTTACAGGAAATGCACTGTGTTTGTCACTTGCTGCTCATCGTTCATCGAACATGCATCTTTCAAACTAAACCTCACTCATTGCCAGCATCATTTCTCACAGTGGATCAGTCTGAAATATGGCAGGGACGAGTGGAACAAGAAGCAGCAGCCTCAGCGAGATGTTAGATGAAGAGCTGCAGGCGACAGGCTGCAGCCTTCAACTTCTCAGCGAGGTAACAAACTCCTTTCAGTCTCACCGTGTCCTGCTGTCTGCAGACTCGCACCGTGAGCTGCATTAAATCAGAGAATGAAGGAAAGGGCTGATTATTACCTGTCTTCTTTATTAATACAACAGCAGATTGTTTTGTGCTGGTGTCCAAACCGCCATGTTTCAAACCAATCAGCATCTTATGAGGAAGTACCTGCAGCTGTGGGCGTGGCTTCAGGTGTGACGAGCAACCAGAGCTTGTTTGAAAACAATGGCTGCTTCTTATGAGGTTTGTGAAGATGCTGCTGTAAAAGAAGTTATATTTCTTCAATGAAAGAAAAGTTGTTTGTGAGAAGTCGTTTTTTACTCTTTTCCTGATGGGTTTCTGCCATTTAATGTACCAACTAACTCTGCTGGTGGCGCTCTGCTGCTGTGCTATGTGGTCCTCAATCTGATTGTTTGAAGTCAGCTTGTATTAGATGTGATTTGTCCTGGTTAGGGTTTAGGGTTAGGGTTAGGGGAAGGGTTATCACCTGCCCAGTAAACTGAAGGAAAAAGCACTAAAACACTCTGTTGCCACTAAGACCAGCAACTTTAAACAGTTATGTGATTAAATATTCATTAAAAAAATAATAATTTTTGCAGCTTTTTGCACATTTTGAATGTAGGACTTCTACTTAGAACATGTGATTGATTTGTGACTTTCTTTAACATACTGCCTTTGGAGGGCTCTCAGTCAAACCAACAAACAGAAGACACAGTTTAATGACGACATGGCATCATAGAAACTGTCCTTTACATTGGTTAACAGCCTCCACTGCTGATTATTAAAACTCACATATTTGTTCATATGTAATACACAAACATGAATGTTGAAAGACAAATAAGTGTTTTAAAAACTTGTTCACAATAATTTAAGCCCTGACTTTTGTCCTCATGGACAGCAACTGGGGATAAAATGACCTCAACCGCATTGGAAACAAGTTGGGATGATATAAACACATCATATAACATCAGTACATCTGTTTTTGATATTTTCGTGTGTAAATGTTTAATATGATTGAACTTCTTTCACCAATTTTCCATAACTTTACTTTGTTTGTCTAAGGTTATCAATATCTCTAATTTGCTGTAATAACTGGGTCCATTTTGCACACATCTGTCCATGAGGGCCAGATGTGTCAACACGTGATAGAAAACAGACAATACAATTAATTTCAATTGTGCCTTCGAACACACATTTGGATTTTAATCATTAAATCAGAAAAGTATGGGTTTTCAAGTTATATTCAAAGTGAGGCAATGCGCCCCTGATAAAACAAAGCAAAGGCACTTAGCATGTGTTCTCCTAGTTAAGATTCCCTCTCAGCAGTAATACAATGTTTCTGAGTGTCTGCTGGAAAACAAGTGGAAGGTCAAGAACACGAACAATAGATGTTGATTCCAATTATGTGTAAAGCATTGAACAAGATGCGCTAATGATGGCGTTGTCGGGAGAAAAAAGGTGTTTATGTGCTACTCTCCCAAAGCCTGTGGAACAGTTTATTAGGCAAAGGCTTTATTTCCATAAAGGCTGATAAGACTTCAAATGATTCAGTGAAAAACAGTCCTGGCATCAGCACAGCAAAGCGGCGTGTGTATTTATCTCTCCCGACGCTGGGAGACAATCAAGACAAAGATGATAGCACATTTTGAAATGCAGCACAGAGGCATAATGAGATTGCAGCTACTTCAGGAACAAAACCAGACAAAATGCTTTTTTTTTTTTTTGTTTCATAAATGGCTCCTTGTTTTATTCACTCACACCACCGGAAAAAAAAAAAAAAAAAAAGAAAGAAAAAAAAAAAGGCCAGCGTTTTCAATTAATGAAGCAGGGAATTGAGTCCGGGGTCCTGCGGGATATGGATTAACCATGATGGCTTGAGGGCCCAATCTCACACTGAGTCTGCGCCGCGGCGTGCATGGAGGAATTTCTCATTCAAGGCCTCGACCAGTAACAACCCCCCACCCACCTACCCACCCACCCACCCACCCCCTTCCTCCACCTCCACACCTCCTCCTACCTCCAACTCATCCATCCACTCCTCATCCTGAGGTGAGTTGCTTCCAGTGCAGACCCGCTATTAGTGGTGGGGGGAGATAAAACTGTAAGTGTTGCTCCCAATTAGTGCATCAGTGACCGCTCTGTGCCTCCTCCACGGCGAGGCCTGCGAGGGGGGAGGTGGGGCGGCGAGGAGTGAACGATTGGAGGGAGGATGACAGGAAAGGAGAGGAAGGCACGAAGACGACGGCGTCGGAAAAGTAATAAAAAAAAAAAAAAAGGAAAAGAAAGGGAGTGGGTTATAGAGGCGGCTGGATAAAGAGAGAGAGGACAAGAGATGAAACAAGAGTGAGTGGTGGTATCGGAGGAGGAGGAGGAGGAGGGAGGGAGGGAGGAGGAGGAGGAGGGGGGAGAAAAGTGACTAAAAAATGGCTTAAGCATTCATTTTGAGTGGCGAGACAGGTCCTATTAACATTTAACAGCGTTTGCGCAACTTGGTGTGGAGGTTAGGATGCAAATGAGGAGGAATTAAAACTGGCCAGAGGTTTGTCATTGATGGATTGCAGTCTGGCGGTACTCACCACTTCCTAGTGTCCATCACAGACGATTACTGTATAATTAAACCTTATTTCTGGACTCTCCGACGCATAATTACTTGTGTGGGAATGTGACCATCATCTAAAAGCTCCAGCAAAATGCTTTAGCATTTAGTCTGGCAGGCTGCAGTCATTTCACAGACCAGTGACAGATAGAGCCATCTGATGATCGGCAAAAGAACAGTCACTTTTAATAAGAGATGGGGAAAAAATATTAGGCGACAGTGTGCTGATTATAGGAAAATTAGGCTTTCAAGTGGTAAAGTCCTTTGTGTTATTTGCATAATTTATTCCTTCTTTACCCCCCTGTTCAACCACCTCTGGTTTTTTCTGCGAGCTGCGGGCAATTTCCTCTCGTATTTGAATGGATTGCACATTTAAGACTACTTAAGGAAAATGATCACTTAGCATATTTTAATTGTCGTGCAAAGAGTGAGCAGAGGTGTGAGGCGAAGCTTATGGAGTGAAGGGACCCTTTGCGGTGCAGAGGACACATGGGTGGCGTGGCCGATAACCTCTGAGTGCACACACACACACACACACACACACATCAGCTCATACACTCCTTATCACAGAGGAGACTATTGTGATAATCAACTAATTGTTTGAGTCCATTTCCACGGAAAATGTCAAATATTTTCTTGTTTAAGCTTCTTAAAAGTAAAAATTTGCACTTTTCTTGTTATTTATGATGTGAAATGAGGAGTTTTTGGAGTTTAAACTGCTGTTTGCACAAAATACATCACTTCAGACTCTCAAACATTATTATTTTGAGTATTTTTTCACATTTTAAAGATTTAATAATTAATCAGTTAATCAATAATCTGCAGATTATTCGATAATGAAAATAACCATTCGTTACAGCTCTATAACACACTGTTAAAAAGCATGTCAAGCTTTCAGGTTTAAGTAATGCTACAAGGACTTTCCTTGAAGGTCTTGCTGCTGCAACCTGATTTGGATCAAAACTCGCAGGTCAGTTTGTCGATAATAATTCCTGTATCACTCCCCCCGCTGCGTCGAGCCGAGACCGACTGCAGCTTTGTGAATACAGACGGTTTACAGAGCAGCTCGCTGCTACAGTATTTATGAGGCTCGGAGCAAAAAAAAAAGGAAAAGGTGAGCAAAAATAATCTTGTCTCTTCTTCTGGCTGCTCGTCTTCCAATCTCCAAATCTGGAAGAGAAACACTACATTTACCGGCCTGATATCTGATGGACAATAAGAAGCTTCTGTCATGAATTATTTCTGATCACGGCTATAGCATGTTTCAAAGTGGAAAAATAAAGAAAAACAGCCGCCCTCGATGCTCTCTAACCTCTTGTGAAGCGTTTGAGTTTTCACGGATAATTATAGAGGCTATACAGCAGCTTCCCACACCTCGCCACCAGCTATATAATGATACCTTGGAAATGTACAAATGCACATCATTTTCATTAATAGTACTCACGTAATCCAAATTCTTTGCGATGGAGGAAGATAATTAATGCTTTAATGTTTTGGTCTTGCCACTCTTACCACAGCAAGAGAAATGAATTGTTACATTTTAATGAGAGAAGCGACAGCGCCGGCTTCCTGCGCAACACCGATGATTTTATAATTGCACACAGGGGTGACTAACTCAAGGCTCATTAAGGCGATTTTTCAGCTGGGCTATTTTTTGGCAGGACAATACATATATTTTTCCATCCTACTGATAAATAAATTCTGTTATTAATCTTTTCTCACTCGTCCCTCGGAGCCTTTGGTGACCGGTGACAATAAAAACAGAAACAGTACAAGAAATACTCTCCCAAGAAAATGTCTTTAATGAATCGTTTGTTGCTGCTTGTACCTAAGATTACATGAAAATACATTTAAGTTGACTGCAAGTATGGCAACATATTCACACATATAAACAAGTGGTGCATTTTTGTATTGTATGTATAGGTATGTACAACAGAAACACGTTACACTCTGGTTTAAAGTTGTGCAAGTGTGTTATATATACTAACAATTTATAAAATTCAACACACTAAATAAAAAAAAGAAGAGTGTGCCCACGTATATACACATTCACACGCGCACAACCACAGTAGTTCACAAAAGATTAAAGCAAATGTATTGGATTATACATTTCCAGGTCGCCGTCAGGTCGACCCCCCACCCGCCCGCCCCCCCCCAACCGTCCCTCCTCACAGGTCGCTTTTGAGCCTGTTATTTGACGTCAGTGTCATCAGGTGTGTGTGTGTGTGTTTTGCCTATAACTTGGATCTGACACACGGTGACAGAGACACACACACACACGCACGCACGCACGCACACACACACACACGCACATACACACACACACACTAGGCTATGCTGCAGCCTGCGGTTGCACCATCAGCTAAATGTTTTAAGTACAGTCATCTGAGGTAGACTGCGCAAAAACGTCATGGTCTTAATCACTCCACTTCTTTTTTTTTTTTCTTTTTTTTTAATTCATTTTTCACAAATGTCTGACATTTGGAAAGACGTAAATAAAATACCACGTGTGTGTTTTTGTTTGTTTTTTTTTTGTAGCCATGAGGTAGAAATGCTTTAAAGAAGAACTTTATAAGGAAAGATTCTCAAAAGAAAGAAAACAAAGGAGAAAAAAAAATAAAAAGCTAGATTTTAAAACACCATTTAGAAAAAAAAAAAAAAAAAGGTCAAGACACAGAAGAAGGACCACGAGACACGTAACAAAACAAGCGTAGCGTTGACCAGCGTGTTTCAAGTCGTTTGTTCGTCGGCTGTGGAGAGAGGACGCCTGTGCTGTTGATGTGTGCTCTGAAGTGCATTAGTCGGTTTTCCGGTCTAAAGGGACTCTCTCTCTCTCTCCAGAGGATTTGCTGACAGAAGGAATTCTGGTTCAGATTGTTTTGAGGGTGTTTTTTTTTTTTTTTTTTTTTTTCTGACGGACCACTCTGCCTTCCCCTTGTGCTGCCGCCACACTGCCTGGCTGTCTTTCCTTTCCGTCAATTTTGCTGACGCTCAGCAGAACTTTTTTACCCCCCCACCCCCCACCACCTCCACCTCCACCACCACCCCACGTCAGGTGGTGCACTGATGCTGCCTCGACTGAAGATAGCAATGGCAGAGCGGGCCTGCATGTACAGAATGTAGCTCCTGCTTTAACACTGATATCGTATTTAAAAAAATATGTAAAAAAAAAGAAAAAAAAAGCACAACATACAACGTAAAACTGATCATCTGTTCAGACGAATGAAATCTGCTTCAGGATTAAATATCAGACGGACAAAACGAAACATATCACGCGCTGCCAGTGGCATCAACACATTTCAACAAAACGGTGTCACACACACACACAAATGCTTCAGTGCACGCACATTAAACTATTTTCAGTGCTCCATGAGCGAAAAGGACGGCGACAAGGAGGAGACAAAAATACATTCCAATGCAATACAATGGGCAACATATAACCGAAGGTGTGAAGGATTTACGACCAAAGCCTGAAGTCCTCACTCGAGTTACGGAGCTTTTCAATTGACTGATTAAGATTACATGGTACATGTCATCTGTGGAGACATCGAGAAAAAAATAAAACTAACAATACAGTTAAAGATGTGAAAAAAGGGGCTTGAATTGCTTGAATCTTTGATTTGAATCCTTTTTTTTTGGATTATAATT
>JAPZDZ010000017.1:3852128-3867698 GCA_029783805.1 Acanthurus tennentii | reverse complement strand
TATAGAAATGCATCAACTGGATAAATGACCTTGAATGCCCTCATTTTAATCACAGGTCTTGGATTCCTTTCTACACCTGATCCAGTTCAAATACAGCTGAACATCTGGAACTAGCTCCCTTTTGTTCCTGTTTCATAAAAGCAGATTTTCCTTAAATACAACAGATGAGTTGCTGACTGACATCCAATACAGCTAAAAACCATCTAACTAGACTTCATTGGTGGTCCATGTGAGGAGAAATAATAAACTGTCTTTGATATCACTGTGATTTTATTTGGGCACATTTGCTGATTTTCTTTCCTGCAGAGAGTCAGAAGATTGATACCACTCTCATATCTGTCCAATCAATACAAGGCTACAGCTTGTTAGCCTGTTAGCTTAGCAACACTTAAACCCCCCCGGTAAGACTACAAATTCTGTCTCTATGCTTTAGTTTTCACAGGAACCAACAAAGCAAAACACAAAAAAAACATTTGGTTACCTTCTGACAGTCACATTATAGCTGCCAGGCTGAGGTAACTCATTACTGGAACTAGCTAGATCGTCTCATTAAACTCAGGTTAAAAAAGCACAAAAGTGTACTTTCCAAAATGTCAAACAATTCTACCAAATCTTTTTGGAGGTGTTTAAGCATCCAGTTCATCTTCGTCAGAGAACGCGTGACTGATGAGCGGATATTTTGCGCAGAAGTTAGCTGACAAACTGATGGAGCCTCCATGCAGCCTCGCCATATAGCCTAGATCACATCGTAGGAACAATGTCGATTATGGTTGTTTTGATAAATATACAACTCCCACCACCCCGACACCTGCCCGTCTCTTAAAACCCCCCGAAACAACAAAGCGGGGCAACGCGGTTTTTCAAACTCTTTTAAGAGAGCGATGGAAAAAAAGCTTCAGAATTGGTCAAGTAGAAACAGGCAACTAAAGCACCTGCTGTGAGGAACAAAAAGAAATAATGTGTTTACGCTCACTATTAATAATGTTCCGTCATTCCAGAACAAATCTGGTACATTCATCGTCACCTCTTTGCTATGTATCCTAGCCAGTTGAGGTACAGCTAACACTGCTTCGCTAATCTGCCAAACCACCTTGGATTCGCCTGTCGGATCTTAGTGCTTTTTTCGTCAAAACATCTTGAGGTACTGTACAATTCACAAACGCTTTCCTGAGTTTTGTTTGTTACGTTTGTTTCGTTTTGCAGACACAGGATCAGGAGCGATGAGTGTGAGTCAGGGCCCAGACTACTGCCGCCCCGATGGGTAACTGCTCTTAGCAAGACGATAAAGACCGATTGGCCGGCGCCGATGCCGCCGGCTGCCGTCAATCTCTGTTTTTCAGACTCACTGCTGAAGTTTTAAAGCTCTATAATCATCAGCTCATGCCATGAATGGAGATTGTGAGGCAAATAAACAAAGAAAGGAAATCAGAAAGCACCACTTCAGGCACTTGGATAGCCAACTAAAATCTCAAGAACAAGAACATAAAGGTATATATATACACAGACACTGGGGCGTCTCCTCCGAAGCCAACTTGCTTGCAATGTGTAAACAATGCCCGGCTTCCTCGAGTGTCTCGCATTCAAATTAAAACCTCGTGCTCATTAACTGCAAAACTGCCAGTTGTCTCATCAAACCAGGTCTCTCAGTGCGTCTAAAACCTGCTTGTGAGAACTCAGTGGGCTTGTGTTGGCCGTCTGTGTGCCTTTCCCTCCAGCACAATGCTTCTGCCCTGAGGGGAGGAATTGTGGATGCCTCTTTTTTTCTCAAGGGCGGATTCTCTCGTTTCACTGGCTGCAGCCGAACATTTTGTTCCACTCAGTGTACGTGTCAATCTCTTTCTGCGATATACTGGCTTGGAATTTACAAAAGACACTCTCAAAGTCCTGGTAGGCGAGGGGCCTGACCTGTCCCCTGGGCATCATACCTGTCATGTCCATGCCCTGTGCGGAGACATGTAACAGACCAACGAGGGCCTCCTGGCAGAGTCTGGCCAGGTCCAGTCCGGAGAAACCCTCGGTACGCTGAACCAGCAGCGCCAGTTCCTCCTCGCTCAGGCAGTACTTGTGCTGAGACTGAGCCAGGAGCTGGTTCACGATCTGGTGCCGGGCCGAGCTGTCCGGCAGGGGCACGAGGACCCTCCGGGAAAAGTACCTGCGCAGCCCTTCGTCCATGTCCTGTGGTCTACTTGTCGAGCAAACCACCAAAACTTGGTTGCCTCCGTCCTCGCCCGAGCCCATGAGAAGTGAGTCCAACTGGGCGAGTAGCTCCCCCTTCAGGCGGTTGATGGGACTCTCCTCACTGAGGTGGGCCGACAGCAGCATGTCCACCTCACTGATGAACAGTACTGACGGCTGCCGGCAGCGAGCCACCAGGAAGGATGCTCGGATGATCTTTTCTCCGTCTGCCAGCCACTTGGTGGCCAACGTGGAACCGCTGAGCTGAAGGAACGGCGCACCGAGCTGGCTGGCCAGGCAGCGACCCAGCAACGTCCTGCCACTGCCCCTGGGGCCAAACAGCAATACACAACGCGGGGCCGGTCCCAAACTGCTAAACATGTCCGGGCGCAGAATGGGCCACAGGACCTCCTCCTTCAGGGTCGCCTTGGCCAGTTCTAGTCCTGCAATGTCACTCCAATCCACTGGGGGCCCCTGCTGAACGATTTCAGAGGTAACCATGTCGAGGAGGTGAGGGTCACTGGTTTTTAGTTGCTCTTCAGCAGGGCGGGAGGAGGAAGTGGACGAGGAAGAGGTAGGCCCTGGCGCTGAGTGAGACAGGTGGAGACGGTGGTCATCAGCACCTTGCTCACTGAGAGAAGGGGAGGTGAAGCTGACGAGGGAATCTGCTGAGCGGGAACCCCCCAGGGTGGAGGAGACATAGGCTGGGGGTGTCAGGGGCCCACCTGTCGCCTGGCTGCTGTACTTCCTCTGCTCTGAAGACATCGTGGACTGCTTCTGAGGATTAAACGGTAAAGACGACTTTTCAGCGCTTCTGTCAAATCCACCGCCGGCGCTGTTGGAGCCGCCGTTTGCGCTGCTGCTGTCTGCTATCCTGTACATGGGGCTCTCGGCTGAGCTCCGGGCCTGGCTGTAGCCAAAGTTACCGTAAGCGGAGTCTATCTCTCCTTGGCCTGTCATGTAAAAGGCTTTCCTTTTCAGTGAGTTGGAGGAGCTACTGTTGAGAGGGGTGGGGGCAATTGGGGTCAGGTTGTGGCTCTGGTATGGGTATCCAGGTAAAGCAGAGGAGGGGGGTAGGGGTGTAGGTGCAGCAATGCCTGAGGGGAGGTATGAGGAGGGAGGGGGCGCTCCTCCTGGGCTGTATCCCGGCCCGACTGAGCTCTGAGCTGGGTAGCCTGCTGGGGGGTAATTATAACTAGACAAGTTTGGGGAGCCTCCGTTGTAAGCTGGGACTAAAGTGGGGTGGGAGGGTGGCGGAGGGGGCGGCTGCAGGAGCCCAGAGCTGTGCAGTGGGGAGGGAAGTGCAGGGGTGGGGGCAGACTGGGAGCTGTAACTACTGTGCAGGTAGGAGCTGCTGTACGCGGGGCCATATTCCTGAGAGGGCATGGAGGAGGAGTGGAGGGCGGTGGCGGTGTGGCTCCCACAGCTGCTGCTGGAGTAGCTTGGCTCGCTCAGGGTGCTGGAGGCCAAGCCCGGGGAGCTGCACATGCCCGACACCACCTCCGAAGCTGCCGCCACCCCTCCTTTTCTCACGGAAACCCCCTCTGGGATGCAGCTCATGGGATAGACACCATCCTGCCAGGGCTCGGATTCTCCTTTCCTGCCGTTCATCACTCCCGGGACCCCGGGGGCCTCAGAATAGGAGCCCGGCATCTCCAGGATGCCGGAATACTTCTCGGCATACTTCTTGAGCAGGTTGGAGGCCGTTAGGGCTGAGATGTCGTCATTGGCCCAGGCGTACTGGTAGGTGGCCGAGCGCTGCAGGTGGCCGGGCACCGCCCTGTAGGCCTCGGCCTTGTGGGCTGGCGAGCGCGTGGTGGAGGAGATGTCAAAATGCTGTTCGGCCCACTGGCTGTGCTCGGGGGTCCACTGCATCTTTAAGCCTGAGAGACACAAACACAACGCTCATAAACACAGATGCTACAATTATTAGCAATAATTAAAATGACAACACCTTCAAATTGCCTAGAAAAGAGGTGGTCAATTAAAAAGGTGATATTCATCAGGAGCCATGTTTTGGTATGCTACCCTTTATTTGTATTTTTATTTAGTTTTTCTTCCTGATACACATCATGCGAGGGATTTGGGCACAACTACACATGAAATGTTAATTTCCGGAGATCATAAAAAGGACAGAGAGTGTGTAAGTGTGTGTGTGTGTGTGTGTGTGTGTGTGCAGGTATAGTGCAGTACAGAGGGATGGTGGGATGGCTGGTTACGGCAGCCTAATGCACCCCGGCCAGACCAATAAGACAGAGGCATTGAGGGTCACTCTATAATCCTCGGCTCATCTGAGGTGGCTGGAGATGGGTTTGAAAATGCGCCTCGCTGAGTGCCACAAAGCAACACACACACCCATACACATCCACCCCCCTCTGCTTGTGGCGCTTTCATCGAACACACACAAACACACACAAATCGTGCTCAGACACACAGGCGTTTAAAAAAAAAAAAAAAAAAAAACTATCTATGCCTGCACTCAGGCGTGCTGACGTGCACACACACACACACTCACTCACATAAGCACACATCCACTGACCCAGACGGACAAACACAGGCACGCACACACAGTAGCTGTAGCAAGCAATGAATTACAACACATTGTGTCTCAAGCTTAGTTCCTGTCTGCACAGCTCCACCTTGACCTCTCTCTCTGCCGTTCTCTTTACCTTTCTGTCTGCCTCTCTTCTTTATGCCTCCCTGCTGCCTTGTCTTTCCTCTCAGTCTCTCCTCTATGCTTTTTTCTGTCGTCCATTTTCCACCTCCCCTCCTGCTAGATCCTCCTTTATTTCTCTTCAACTCCTTTTATTCTGACTCCATCTATTTCGATATATATCTCTCCTTTTCATTCCCTTTATGCTCTTTCTTCACGGCCACCCCTCCTCTTATTTGCTCCCTCTGTGCTTGCTTCGCCTCCCCTCCTCTCCCTCCCCCTCCCCTCCTTGCTCCATCTCATCTCAGACACACTCACCTGGCTCTCCCCTTTATTGCCTCAGGAGGCTGGAGAGCCACTGTTTCCTTTAATCCCAGCCAATGCCATCTGCAAACACTGACACAGTCACACAGCGACTCCATCGTTGTCTCACTATCAAAGCTGTGGCGCTATCAAAGGCTGGACGGGGCGTAATCACAGCAGCCGCACGGCAGATTGAACCCCGTTTGATTTGACTTAGTGCACACAAATAAAGGATAATATCGGTGTCATTTAGGCTGCTTCCTCCGACTTATTGACTGGCAGCGCTTGCATGTAGAGATCCACAGTTGGGGGTCTAGTGAGCAATGCCTGCTTCAGGATTGGTTTATGCGTGTGTGTGTGTGTGTGTTTTTGTGCTTGTGTGAGTAAAAGCAGGCATGCACAATAAAATCCATTCATGGAGGAGCAAATCTTCCCTTCCTCTCATCCATTTATGCCACTGCAAACACAGACGTACACAGGAAAAAGCATGCAGGCACGAACACATACACATTCACACTCTCTTGCTCTCTTTTCCGAGGCCCTGTGTTTGTTTGGTAACAACATAGGGAGGGAGGGGGGGAATCCCCAGACTCCTATTTCCTCTCTGATTCTCCTCTCTAGCCATCTCTCGGCAGACGCCAGTGGCTAATTAGCAGAATGGCGATCTGCTAATTGTGTTAATTTACAACATTTTAGCCGAGGGGAGTCTAGCAGGGGCTGGCAAGCCTGTCACCCTCCCAGTGTATCGAGCAGGGAACGCCTCAGACAAAGAGGCGAGCGGAGGAAAGTTTTGTATTAGCTGGGAGGCTCCTTTAATATTGAGAATATATTAAGTGGAAGCCGCACTATAAAAGGACAGTATTTCAAGGGTAAAATTACAAACAGGAGAGACTCGGCAAAATAAGGGGAATAAGGCTTTAGGCCAAATAAAGATCTCACAGCAATCCTTCAGCAGCAGCCTGGTTTTGTATCCACTGTTACACTGTTATGTGCTTTTTTTAATATAAAAATCAATGTTAATACATTTTAAAAATCTAAAATAGGATGTAGTTTGTCTTTTTCCCTCAAATAACTGGCAGGCACACTTTGTTTCTGTCTTATAATCCCGACGCAATGTGAACAAAAATAAATAAAATAACGTTAAATAAATAATGTCATTGTTGAACTGTGTCATGGAGGAGTAAATAAAACATTTTGAAGGGCTTTAAAAGTTGGGCCGCTCTCAGGATTCTCGCCGTTGTATTCTCAAGCTAAGTGTTTGATCTGTAGCCAGAAGCAATATGCTGGTTTGGTGGTAGACACGTGGCAAAGCACCACCACCACCACCACCACCACCACCATCGCAACAATAAAACACACTCTCACACACACACACATACTAATTTAGGAGCCACAGTTGCTGGACATCTTTCACAGCGTCTCGTCTTGGAGGCTTTGCAGAAGCGCAGACTCGCTCGCTCTGCCTCGCCTCTCTTGATTATGCTGCAGAAATATCCAACTTCACATGCAATTTAATGGTGCATTTAGTAATCTTCCACTTGGTAATCCAATCACTGGACACCACTGTTGAACAAGGACTGACAACTGTGTCCTCAAGTACTTGACCTTGGCCCAGAACTAACATGATAATAAAGTCCCATTTTTATAGTGCAGACCCTGCAGACTTATGGGGTGAAGTGGTGAATGTGGGATGAAGTGATCATTTACTGTATCGCCACGAAAAGTAATGCTGACATGGGAAATGGATCCGTTTAACTATATAAAGATATTATGCCAAAGAAATGTGGCCTATAATCTTCATAAACAGCATCTTAAATGGCACTAACAGGAAAACTTAATGAAACCAACTTGAAATCAGTTTGCGTTTCCTGGTTTTGTTGTGTAGTTTCTTCCCTGTTGCCCATTTTTTGGACTCTGTGAGCTATTAAGGAAACATTTTACCAGACAATGCAAGATAGCCAGGCTTTATGAGGTTATAAATAGCCTAGGAAAAAGCAACAACTAGTTTTAATTAGCTATAATATGTTAATGAAATAGAAATACATCAATAAACAGATATATTAGCAACACACAGACTGGCAATGAAGGTTTACTAGTCCTGGTAAAATGTAACTAGCCAAGCTTAACAATGTGGCAATGAACGCCATTAAAAAACAGATTTAAATGTATACTGAAAATGAATTTACCAGCTGTAACAGAAATATTTATGGCTTACATTATAATAAACTATTATAGGATGTAAATATAAACATATTCTGAACTATGGAATTCAAATGTTTAAAATCAAGTTTAATTTGTAGACTAAACTTGTCCAAATGACCTAAAACTTTCAAAAAACAATGTCCGGAGGTGGGGTATTTGCATTTTTTTTGGAACTGCATATTTTCCATCCCAGTTTTTTAAAAACAGCCTAACAATATTGAGGCCTTTGGCAGCATTATGGGACAATAAAATAAAAATTTCACCTAATTTGACTCTTAATCCTCAAATGTTAGAGCAGTGGGCTGATTTTTTATCTGCCAATCCACAATGATGTGCAATCAGACAATAATTTTGAAATGAGATTGAAGGTTGAAAACAAAAAGCTGCACTGCAAACAAAGAGACGACATTATGAAGTGTGAGGACGGATGCATCTTTGCACTGTCATGATGAATCGGCCCGTTTAGGCTTCATTTTTAAGAGCCTGTGCATCGGAGCAACATTTCAGTGCAGGGACGCGTACGGAGGAACGGATGGAGATGGAAATAAAAAGAAGTGTTTTGTGGAACGGAGACGGGTTGAGCAAGAAGAGGGGAGGCAGGCGGGGAAAAAAATGGGCGGAAAAAACACAAAATAAAACAAGCTTTGTGAACCACACATGCTCTTCCCTCCACATGGTCTGACACTCCATCAAACTCTGATATGTCCTCCATTTAAAGAAACATGAATCTTTCTAATTCCATCATTAATAAAGATAACATATATAAAAGAGTGTGTCAGGCTCCATCAGGGCTTTCATCTCTTCTATAATGAGGTTAATGCAGAGACGCAGTGATTACCCCAGCAATGCAAATGAAGGCCAAATGATAACTTGCACTATTTAAATAAGGTAATAGCGATTACTCTACGTTATTCAAATGAGGACGGACGCTTTGAACTGAGCGCTTTGAACTCGCTGCTCCTTCTCTGAAACATATGAAAGACATGGAGGAGGACTCACTTTGGAATCATGCAGTGTGTATCCTTCGATTCAACGTGATGTAAACCAAGGGCAACGACGCAAGCAAAGTCACTTATAGAGCTTTAACACAGGACAAAAAATAACCACCAACACCGTCTAACACCTGACTTTCTGCTTAAATAGCGATGAGAACAATCAGCTTTAGTCTGCGGGTCAAGTGACTCAACGCAGCTGTAACTATTCCGATAACATGCTTTAAATTTAAACACTGTTTTATGCGTTTTTTTACAGTCTGATGATAACATGTAACAGCGGGTTTTCACTGTATCAAGAGAGCTGCAACACTGGCAAGATAGAAAGGTGAGAGAGCTTCTTCTGATTCAAGGGGAAAAGGAAATAAAGAGACAGTTTGCTGGCGTGAAATACAACAACAGCAGAGTCCATCCGTCTCCGCTGAGGCCGAGCTGGAACATCGTTCAGTCTGCGTCTGAGTTTTAAAAGAGACATAAGTACAAGATGTAAAAAAAAAAAAAAAGGAACTGCTGTAATATTTTCTCTGGCCTTCATGCGGCTTTGTACTGTTCCCTGTTTTTATGGTGCAGTCGTGAAGTCAAAGCACAGCAGCAAACTCGTCTAAAAGCAATGAGGAAGGATTTCAGACGTGCATTTATGTGTTAATTTCAGAGTAAAACGTGGCTTTAATGTGTTGCTGCAGGATGGCTGGTGTCAACAAAAAGGTTTAAGGTAGTCTGACTTAAACACTCCTTTACTCACTCTAAAAGACCTTAAAGGTCACGGAATAATCCTTGTTTTTCTCAATTAGGTGAAAAACAATAAATCAAATCAACTCAAATTCAACAAAAATAGTGTTTTAATTAAGTTCAAAGCTGCAAGTCGACTTTTTTGAATGTCACTGATTCTTTTCCAAAAAACCTTCAAGGCTCTTTTCATATTTCAGATATGAAAATAATTTTCGGAGCGTGCTCCGGCTGAAGCAGCCTCTGTCAGGGTTACAGGATTACACGGAGTTAAAAAAAGTGCTGTCCAACTGTTCCTAAGAGTGGCTGAATTCTTTCCATTCATTTCTATTTTTCTTATTTTAGCTCCTGGATTGAGCTGCAAGCTTTGTTGAATATCCCGTTATTTGAGTTCCTGCACAATCTTTCAAGGGTTTTTAAGGCCTGAGGGAGATTTGCAAAGCATTTGGATGGACACATGCAGCAACGTGTGATTTAAAAAGGCAAGAGACGTGTCTGTGCGTGTGTGTGCGTCTGTGTGTGTGTGTGTGTTTGTGTTGCAGAGAGACAGAAGAAGAGGGAGGGAGAGAGAGAGAGAGAGAGATCGTGCACTCAGCTGAAACAACATCCAACAGAAATCTTCTCCACCTTCTGAAGCATCAAGTCTGCCAGCGTTTTCTGTTTTTTTTTTCCCTTCTCCTCCTCCAGCCTCCACATAGAGAAGCCTAATCATTCTCATTACACTCGGCGTCCATCTGCATCAACAGAGCTGCCTATTACTGTGCATGTGTGTATGTGCAGTAAACAGCTCTTTAGAGAGAGCTAATGAGCTCTTTTAAGTCTGTCCGCTGTGTGATTCTGCAAGCGGGGTGTCAGAGCAAACTGCCCATTTTGGTAACGTCATAATTAAGCCGTGTGTGTGTGTGTGTGGGGAAATGCCTGCATACACACACACACACACAATCTGAGACATGATGTACAAATGTGTGAGCCCTTCTTTGTCTTTCCTAACATAAACAGACACTGAAGACCCCCCTCTCCTCCCAAAAAAAAAAAAAACAAACTCACATGTCATATTTTTGCAAAAAATCTGTCTCCGGTGGAGTGGAGGAGGAGAAGGAGCCGCATGACAAGCGATAACTTCATCAGGGGAGACCTGTTTTCACACACCACCGGGGAAATCTAACCAGCCAGTTATTCAAATCCTTATCAAATACACCACAGGGCATCTTTTAACCTCGAAAAACGCTGCATATGTGCTGGAAAAAGAAAAAAACCTGGATATGTAGCTATTGTTTTATGAGCGCCTATGTGTATTCTCCAGCGCACAGGCCTTGTGTGTGTTTGACAACCTCTGGACCACCTTGTTAATGAGTCCAGCACACTGTGACTAAGCCACAGGCTACGCTGTATTGGCACACAACCTACAGAAGAGAGTCAAATAATGTGATTAGGTCCTCCAAAAGGCGATTAATTATGAAATTAGTCATGAGCTGGTGTCACACACACACACACACACACACATTGACACACATGGCAATCAAAACTCCTCCCCGCGTCGGTGAATTCGTCTGTAACAAGCCTCCTCCTCTGAAGTGAAAGGTTGAATTATCAGCAACTTCTATTCGAGTCAAAACTGCACAAAATAAAAACCACAAAAAGAGACAAATTTGTGTTAACAGATGAGCTAAATTTCTCTTCTGTCCCTCAGTGACAGACAACAAAACTGTTCACCGAAGCAAAGACTTTCTCCTCCGTGTCTTTGAAGGCGGCTATTCGAGCTCAGCCACAGCTTACGACTAGTCTGTCGCAGAGCAACGACAATAACAACAACAACAACAACAACAGATGAGGGAGTAAACAGAGCGAGTTCAAAGTCTAGGCGGCGAGCAGTGACCGGGAGAGATGAGCTGTCACTAACTCAAAGACAGTGAGGGGGGGAAAGAGATCGCTGTAAGGATGACAGCTCCGAGCTGTGATATAAGGATATTTGACAAATGACAGCATCTTTAAAAAAAAAAAAAAAAAAAATCAAATATTCATTGTAATCTGTGATCTCTGACCTCGTGATAAGTTTCTCGCTGCTTTTTCGACCATCAAAACTTTGAAATCAAGTGCGTCTTTGTGCGCCAGCGATCCGGCTTTGAGGAGCAGCCTTCACTGTGGTGTGAAAATGTTGAAGCTTTAAAAAAATATTAGGGTATATTTAATGATGGCTCTAAATTTAGCTCGTGGAAGAAATCAGACTTAACCGCCATAAATCTCTTACTAAATTCCAGAGGCATATCATCATCACCCCTGCCTGCCGGTATCAGATCGTCCTTAGAGCTGTATAAATTGACACTGTCTAAATTTCCTTTTACTAGACAGACTATTGAATGGGTGGGTTAAATGGGTAGGGCGCAGTTAAACAAATGCTCCGGATCAAGGAAATTGTGCGTGGCTTCTTTTGTCATTCAGAGAGGAAATTGAGAGATATTCGGCGGGGGCTCGGAGCCGCTAACGCATGGCATTCATCTATAATGCACTCGGCCTGTCCGTCAGCTACTCCATTTCCTGTGACTAGCGCAGCGTGCCTAATCACCCGGCTCGACGCAGGGGTTTCTTCCTCAAAGACAGCCCTGCACACACACACACACACACATGCTAACATCCACACACAAGCGGTCGCACAGGCAAAGAAGAAAGGCAGACACATGCAGGACACACAAACATGCATGGAAACATCAGACCCGCTGAGGCAAACAGATTATTCTTATCTGCTGAACCAAACATCTGTAAGAACCCTCAGCACCACTGTGCAGGGAAAACATGCAGACACACACACACACACACACCATCATCATCAGCGGGGAAAAAGAAAGACGTGATTGAACGACACATCTGTCTCGTGGTTAGTGAAGTGTGATCGGTGACGAGGTAAAGCTAAAGAAAGTGTGATATCTGCTGCAGATACGCACATCAAGTGGATAAATTGGTGCTGTATGAAGGGTTGAAGTTCACTGCAGGAGGACAAACAGCAGTCAAATGCTTTTTTTTCCAGCTGTGCAACACAAACATCGTTCTTGTTAATATCTTATGACTGATCTTTTGGGCAATCGTTAACTATTTTCTTACTATTTAGCCATTTGAAACAACTTACAAAACCCACAATAAGGCAATTTGTTATTAAGGGTTCATAAGATTTTACAAACGGCTTCATCAAGTAATTAAATCTTATTAGCAACAACCTAATGTTGTAAACCTTTAATAAAGTCTAAATTAGTCAGGGTTGTTCCTAATTACTATTTTAAGAATATATTTCTTGTCACAAATTTATCAACATTAACAAAAAAAGTCAATGTTGTCAACTTAAAGACTAACTTTAGTAACGAATGTTTACGGATCAGGAAGACTTTTAATCATCTTCACTGATTTGTAAACACCTGTATTTTATATTTTACTTTATCAGGTTATGTATTGATCAATGCATATTAATAAATCACATGTTAACTTTATACAAACATGAGGAAATTTCAAAGCCTTTTAAAAGTTTTCTTATTTAAGGCCTGTTATTACATCTGGCTCAATATATAAAACCCTGATAAGCCTAGTTTAGGCATTTTAGGTAATTACTTAAGTCTTCATTACAATAATTAATCCCTAATTACTAATTGATTAACATAATAGGCAATTATTAATCAAATAAATTGAACAACAGCTTATAATTCCCATGAAACATTCCTTATTTAAGTTTATTAGCTGTTACTAATGGCATTATCAAGATAGTACATTCATTTTGCAGATCTATAAAACAATGAACAGTAAATTATTTTCTAAGACTAATAAACCCTAAATTACACATATTTTTAAGCTTCATAAGTTTCACGTTAAAACTCATGTTTTGCAAATAATCAAATGCATCTATAACTGTAATTATGAAGTGATACAATTTGCATTTCATACGTCTTTAAAAGATGAAGTTACTAAATAAACGCTTGATAGATGAAACAAAGTAAATCCCTTCCTGCTTCACTGGGGTCAATTAAAACCACACTGTCCGCAGCTGCATTGTCCGCCAGGTGACAGCTGGAACATCTGCATTCCCCACAAACAGGCTGCTGCTGACGCGCCCCTACCTGGGGGGCCAGTCAACAGGATCTCTGCGAGTGGCCCCGAGGTTAACATGGGGCCACATGCTATCAATACTCCCCTGACGCCCGGATCCATACCTGTGAACCACCACCACTTTGTTTACCTGTGTGTTCAGTAATTAAAATAGATTTCTGAGAGGAGGCCTAATCCTCTTAGAAATGACATCGATCCTGCGCCCGACGCAAACGGAGCCGTGGTGTAACTTCGTGGGTTTTTTTTCTCCCCTTTCACTCCCTCCATACAAGCAGAGATGAGGACGACTCCCCTCACCATCACCATCCTCCTCCTCCTCCTCCTCCTCCTCCTCCTCCTCTTCGATGGAAACTTTGGAAAGTTCTCGACATGAAGGACGTCATTTAGGGCCAGGCTGGGAGGGGGGGAGAGATGGGGGGGTGGGGGGTGGAGTGGAGGGGTGGCAGGTGGAGATAATAGAGAGGAAGCCTCTAACCTCGTCTAAAGCTGTCTGTCTTCGTAAATAAAATGAGATAATTATTGAGTGAACAACATTATACGCCGACGACGCACTCTTTCTTCTGCCCCCCTCCTGCCGGCGCAGTTGTAAATCTCAACAAACACGGTGCTTTTGGACATTAAGTGCTCACTAAGCACAGTGGATGCATCATATTTCAAGAGCAGGCGTTGTGTGGGTGAGGAGCTGGGGAAAATGGAGTGTAATGGTTATCCATTATCTTATACGGCAACGGCGGCGATGATCATTTTCAAGTGACTCATTTCTGGAAGTACCTATCTATTGGCCACTTCGAGAGAAGACTTTGATGGCTAATCCAAAACAACTATTCAGAGGTCATTTGCTGCAGCGGCGCGGAGACACTCTGCACAAGAGAACGCTCCAGCCTCCCTCATTATTCAAATACAATCCTCAGGAAGATCCACATCACAAACAGCGGCGCCGCAGCCCCAGAGTGGGCGATTACCTACACAGCATACTCTGGTCCAGAGTGGAAACATTAACAATGCATCAACAAATGAATGTATCACAATCCAAGTAAGAGTTTGAAAGCACACAAGAGATATTTGCCAGGGGAATTAAATAGTGATACTGGAGCGTATTAACATATCAATGATCCCACTTGTGGCGAAAAGCTTGGCAGTCAATAACATCCAGAAACAAGTTGTGTCTGAGAGAGAACTTTCATATTATCCAGTCATTTTATTTTATTCTGCGGAGGTAAATGTATTTTTAGAAGTGTAGGTGCGCTGTTTGTTTGTGTGTGTGGTCTCGGCTCCACATGAATGGTTACTTAACACCACACTGATTTCCCCTCAGCAGTTAGAGAGAAACCAGCCGATGCTCAATGATGCATCACCATGTTTGTTGCCGCCAGGCTGTGTGTACGTGTGCGCATATGTGTGTGTGTGTGCATATGTCTGTGTGTGTGCCTGTGTGTGTGTGTGTGCGAGTGTCTGTTATCATTGCTGGCACATAGACAGACAGCCCAGGAGTGACTGCCGGAGTGTCACCATCTGTGGATGCATTATGTCTGTCTGCACTGGGCTGTGTATGTCTGTGTGTGTGTGTGTGTGTGTGTGTGTGTGTGTGTGGGTGGTTTGGAAGGGGAGGGATGCACTCAGTCAGACAGTAGACTGGACCACAGCTCCATAGTTTGCTGCTTCTAACAAACAGCAGGTCAACTCGGTGCCAAATACTAACTACACTGCAAAAACTGTCAATTCTAACAACTTTCCTGATTCAAAATAAAATTCATCAAATCTTTTCTTCTTCAAAACAGGAAATGCGCTGTCAAAGAGCTTAGAAATCTGCATATTTTATTTAAAAAGTCTGTCTTGAAATAAGATAAATCTCCCTACATCTACTAATAAGATACTGTAAACTGTCATTGCATCACCAGAGTTAATTTAAAAAAAGCTCGATTTTAATAAATCCACTATGTTAAATGACTTTAATTTGAGTTTTTGCAGTGTATGAAACACTTGGCAAGCAGGCGAGATTAGAGTTCAACAGCAGTTGGTGGAGATTAACGCCCGCCGTGAGTGGCGCACGTGCGAGGCTGCGTGTGTGCGTGTGTGTGTGTGAGTGCATGCGCCTGTGGGGTGTGTGTGGATTACTGAAGAGGCCCTGGCTGGGATAACCTCTACCCCCAGCCTGTGAACTCGCAGGATCCTTCACCGTGCATGTTTGAAGTGTCAAATCCTGCACACTTCATATAGATTCTGGCGAGATGTGCCAACTCACGCCTTCTCTCGCTGCATCCAAATAAATAAGAGAATATGAATTAGTCACTCAGACTGTTTTTCAAGACTGTTTTATATAATTTTGCCTTTGCAGCTTTTGCATCACATGCAGAGTTAAAACAGGAGGAAGATGAGTTAAAGTCATGCTTTGTGCTTCATTTGCATACACAGTATTTCTGCAAACAATGAGTT
>JAPZDZ010000017.1:3813077-3827545 GCA_029783805.1 Acanthurus tennentii | reverse complement strand
TACCAATCATCACAATGTTTTTCTGCAAGAATGTAAACTAAAGAGTCTATTTGTCATGCCATAACACAGTAAAATCCAAATATTGATTTCCTAAGAACAGCAAAATAACTTTTGTTGCATTTACTGTGTGATTTACTACCCAGACTATTTCTGCTGTGAGTCACATGTCAATTTGTACCAGTGCTATCTGAGAAATGAACATTGGCTGGGAGCAGACTTCCTGATTGGTCATTTTGAAGCAGAGAAGTACGTCTACATGTCCTGACCTCTGCCCGTTGTTTCTTCATGCTCTGCTGTATAACAAGACCATCACACAGCACCGACGGGAGACAGGTCTCAGCTGCTCGCGCTCTTATCAGGATGGGCTGCGCGGAGTGAGGCGCCTGGAGGAAGTATCAGTAAACAACGCTATAGGGTTCCAGTTGCCATACGCTCAGGCACTCATGCAAAATTCAGCACTTTGTATGTAGACTGAGATGGAGCCAAGGCAGGAGGCAGGGGTTATGTTTTAACTGGTGAACCTTCAGAACTTGACTATTCCCTCTCTAATTCTGATGGAAATGTTTGCGAATTTGACCTGGGAGCGCGAAACAGAAATATTAATTGCTGCACTTATACATAAAGAAATCCTAACAGCAGCTGCTGTAGCTCCAGCTCTAACCAGTTATCCCTCGCAGTCTCTCCCTCTCTCTCTTTCTGTCTTCCTCCCAAGTCCTTTAATGGTGTGATCGCCCTTAACTCCACTGTAAATCTCTCCCCAACGGCTTATGGTTCAAATTAATGGCCCTGCCATAAGTGTTTGAATTTCATGAATTGTAATAATACTTACATCACAAGACACATGAAGTCATGTCTCCCTCTCTACAGTGGAGATATGATACATTTTAGAGGGATGCACAAAGTGGTCCCCTGGTACGGTAGTGATGTATTCTAATAGACTGTGCTGGCCAACCCCCGGGTGCAGATATTCATGATTCATATTTGAAGGCTGCAGAACATTTAAATGGGACATTAAGTGGCGTAGAAGATTAAAACACTGTTGGCTTTGTGGAAATAACTGGGACGTTCAACGCTGGGGTGCTATGCCTCTTCTTCTTTTTTATTGGTAACTGTGCTTTCTGAGCTGTCAAAATATATCAGAGTCAAACCAAATTTTGAATTCTCCTCACATTTTATGCAAGGAAGTATGAATTATAATAATACAGGAGTTAATGTGTGTATTTTTTTAAAGATGGTTTAAGTGTTTGTTGAAGCGTCAAGTCACTGGAGGATTTTAGCTGGTGAATATCACAAGACCTCAGGCTACAAACAGTGTTTGTGGGACTATTTCTTATATTCAACAAACCCACATAGTGTTTGCTAAGGGCCAATAGCCCTTTAACCCGTCTTACATCATCCACCATTTGGAAAGAGTTATTTTGTGTAGATTTCACTCCCTGAGTGGCAGCTAACGAGCAGTAATACTGGATGCCAGTCACCCAAGCTTGATAATGTAAGCACTGACTCCCAGTAGCTGTTACATTTTGTTGGTATTATTTCTACACTAGCTGACACATCAGCAGCAACTGAACACTGTATTTTTTATTAAAAAAAGTGATAAGGCCAAACTTTGGAGGGTACCAGACCTTTAAGGAGGCACTCTTTTATTTTAAATTCTCCCTTTTAATAAAAATGTAGTCATTTGTGAGGATGAAGCTTCCTTGTTTCCAAATCCGGACCCTTTTTTCTGTGAAAATTTGGTTACTGCTGTTCATAAAACAAAATATATTTCAGACGTTAACATGATATTAAGAGACATAAACACACATACAAATTAAATTCAGAACAACTAAATGTTTCTCAAAAAAAAAAGCATTTTTTAAATTTTTTAATTTATTAAATCAAAATGATGGAAATGTTAATTATACTTACCCAACTACATACTATATTAACAGGCAGCAGGAGTTTGTCTGCTGTTTTTCCTCTGTTTTTATTCAAAATGATAAAGTTTTTTTTCTATCCATACATGTAAGGTTTGGGGTTATTTAAAGTAATATATATAAAAAAGATTTACATATATGTGAGTAATGGCTCTGGCAAATTAAAAAACTTTTAAAACCACTTGAGAGAAAAACCAACATTTAGTTTCTGAAATGCATAGAAAATAAATAAATCTTTGCTAACTCCAGTTTTGACTAAATAAGGAACAAACACTTATAATATATAATAAGAGATTTATAAGAAAAAATGTAGATCTATTTTAATTTAAATTTGACTCTTAAAATTAGGTTTGACAGTAGAAATCTGACACACTAAAGGCTGAAAATTAAGTTAGAAAATGATTTAATCTGTGTCGGTCATAATCATTTTACAACTTTATCTCGCCATTATTATTAAAGGTGCATGTTGTGTGTGTGTGAGAACGAGTGTATGACCGTGTGCGACACAGATGTGTATGGGTGTGTGTGTGTGTGTGTGTGGTGGAGCACGAGGACAGACTTGATGATCCCCTGTCTCCTGGTGACTGTGTGGAGCCAGCCAGCCGTGGCCAGGCTGCCATAACTACCAGTTGAGCTCTGTCAGGGAGATGACCCACTCTCTATTCAACAAGACCTGCCACCCTGACAGACAGACAGACAGAGAGACAGACGGACGGACGGAGAGCATGACGGACAGTAAGACAGGCAGGCAGGAAGACAAAAGACACAGCATGTGAATTTATTTAACTCACGACTGAATCGGGAACTCGCCGTCTCGCTCCAAACAGCTGCAAACAGGAAAAAGCCATCGATGTAATTGGACCTCAGCAGCGCAGGTCAGGAGTCAATGGTCTTATTTGAGGGCTAACACCATTTAAGACTAATTTGAGACTATGTGTTATTGTGCCTTTAACTAAGTTTCTAACCTGATCTGTATAGAGGTTCATTGTGCTTTTAAAAGAGACCTGCTGCCCTGCAAAAGGTCATCTAATGGTTTTTCAAACCCACAGTATTACTTTAATGTACTGCGGATCAAAGGATAAAACAACTGCTTCTGCATATGAGGGGAAAAAAAGCCGAAGTGAAGAGAAGATTTTAGATTTTCTTAAAGAAAAGTCCATTTGGGTTCTTCCTGTTCCAAATGATTACAGTGTCTCAAACAGTTAAAGGCACTTAAGCAGTAATTTAAAGCATGTTTATGAAGCCGCTTACCTCACACATTTCCAGCACTGAAACGAAATACAGTATATTTTTCTTCATTATTTTAGAGTTATTAAATTTTTTTTTATCCCTGTTAATGCTACTAAATGTATAAATTTAAAAAGAAAAAAAAGCTCAGAAAATTTGGTTGCATGTATAGAATAAAGCACCACATTTAAGTTTACAGTGTTTTTAGACCAAAAACAAATATGTGATGGGTGAGATTGTGGTGAAAATCTATATGGCATCCTATAGGAGAATACTCAGCATGAGTGCAATGTTAGTCCTATTTTTAATTACAAACCAGGAGGACTTGTGCATGCATGTGCACGTAGTTGTGTTTGTGTACATTCAGACACTGTTGCTTCGGTGTACCTGTGCGAGGCTGCACATTAGCCCGTTCGCTCTGTCATTGGTGTTTGTGTGCAAGTAGCGAGGTCAGGACCTGGGCTGGAGGCCTGTCCCTGGAGAGCTTGCCTCCAGCGTGACCAACTAACACTACAAACAATTAAAAACCACTGCTGCCTCCCTCCAGGGCGTTCGGCTTCATCCAGCTCAGGTCGGAGAAATCGCTGCCCTGCGCTGCACAAGATTCCAAACTAAACCCTCGGTATCTGGTCTATAACGATGCCGGGCAACGCAGAAGATGGAGAGGCAGAATCGATACGGCTACAGCCTGTGGACCAGTGTGGAGACAGGGGGCTATTATTAGGACGTCCTTTCTTTACCACCTGAGCCACTTACACACTTAGGATCGTCACACACACACACACAAACACACACCCACGAGTATCAACTCTTCCTCGGTCAAAACAGCTTGTGTGTAATAACAAATGATGCTTGTGGGGAAGCATGTTTGATATTTATTGCTGGAATTATTGTAGTAAAATGTCCAAATCTTACAATAAAATGGTCCCAAATACTCACATTACAAAATCTACAACATGTTCTCTCTCTGACACTTTGGATTCAGTTGAAATGAAGCAAGACTGCTGCAAAATTAATCACAACTTTGAGACCAAACAAATAATTCAGACTCATGGTCTTGCCTGATGCAATAAAGACGAGCCTGCAACACGGAGCGGGCCTCACATCCAGAGCGAAGTCTGTTCGAATTAAAGCATCTGAATTTATTAGCAGAGTGGACACAGTTAGCGGAGCAGCCAGCCAGTAAGATAACCAGTCAGCCAAACCAGTTATCTCCCTGGGCATATGCTGTGTCCACTGCTCCAGAGCCCCCGCTGTCAAAGCCATTGTGAATCCTAATGATCGCAGTGCATCCCCGCCCGTCAACACACACACACGCAGACACACACACACGCAGACAGACACACTCCCCGGTCTTCGCTCCAGGGGTCCTGACAAAACAGGAGACGGCGGGGACTCGTCAGAAGACAGTGATGCCGGTGCGCTCCACCTGCTCACTGATTCTTACGCCTGGAGGAGCCTGAAGGCACTGCCATCACACAACCTCCCTGTCCATGGCACACACACACTCACACACACCCATACACACATAAAAATACACAAATCGATAGACACACACACACAGATGCCCACATTCTTGCAGACACACATAGAT
This sequence comes from Acanthurus tennentii, assembly GCA_029783805.1. NCBI lineage: Eukaryota > Metazoa > Chordata > Actinopteri > Acanthuriformes > Acanthuridae > Acanthurus > Acanthurus tennentii. Next base: position 3,822,805 of record JAPZDZ010000017.1, on the reverse strand, counting down.
CCACAATGCACATATACATCCTGCTCTCCTTGTCTCCTACTTACTTACCTCCCACCTTTTTTTTTCTGATCTTGCATCCTTTCCCTCGTGCCCCCTTCAATTCGACCCTTTCTATATCCTCTTGTTTGTCCTCCTCCTTCGACCCAACTCCACCTCATCCCCCCCCAAACTGCAGAATGCATGAAACAACATATACACACACATACACACACACACCTACACACACACCCTCACCTGTCAGGTAACATCAGAGAGGTGGAGAGCTGAAGAGACGTGACAGCGTGCTGAAGGAATCGTGTGCCAGGAACACAGACCTCTCTCGGTTCACCTCTGCTGTGCTGGAGCCCCTCACCTTTGTTAAGACTCAGACCTGTTTGGAGAGAGCTGGAGAACCTCCAACAGTCGGAGCAGCGAAGACACGCTGAGGAGAGGAAGGTAACGCATCCGAGTGAGGAGCGAGGAAGTTCTGATAATCAATAGGCACAGACAGTCGGAGTCGGAGAGGAAGAAACAAAAGATGGAAAAAAGGAAGGAAAGAAAGCATGGAGAAGGGAGGGCCAACACATGCAGCCCGAAGGCCTTTTCACTATCCATCAAGTTCAACAAGTTGGCCCGAAAGCTTGCAGCTGCCATATGTGGTGTACCATTTACACAGTGAAGTCCAACAAGTCAGCAGCAGCCCGGCAGATGATTCGCTATAGAAGAGAAAAAGCAGCATGAAAAACTTCGACACTGTTGAAGAAGGCAGCTAATGGTGCTGCTCTTCATGTTTCTGGGGCGTTTTGGTTGATGTGCCAAACATGGGTGAGGTTACGTTGGTGGAGATTCAAAGAAAGACATTTTTCAACTATAATTCACTGAAAAACCGAGAGCAAGCGGATTATTGAACGCTCCATTATTGCAACAATAGCCAACATACACACACAAAAATCAACCAGTGTCAAATTTTACATCAGATTATATTTAGCTTTAGTTTTATGATAGAAGTGTACAATTGCTGTCCCTACTTTTAAGTTTATTGCATTCAGTTATTATCAGTGACATTTAAGTTGCAGTAAATTGCACAAATGTGTCCCCTTTGCATTCTTAATATTTAAGAAATACAATTCACTGTCTGGTTTTAGCTTGTAACAACCAGGTATATCAATTTTTTACTTTTTTACTTTTTTAGCTAGCTGACATGTTTCATACCAGCAGTCAAGTCGGACTGTAGGTGAGTTGTTACAACGCTGATGTTACAACTTGTATGAATCCATGATTTAAAAAAACCTTTAACATTTATTTGTGACTGAAATGGCTGGAATGCAACCTCACACACCTGCTGTCTCTCAACTTTTTTATTTTATTGACATTACCATGCTAATATCTGTTCTTGGAGATCATTTAAAATGTTATCTAGACCTCAAACAAGTTGCTAATCTGACTGTAATAATGATTTCTGCATGGAAGAGGAAGCTTTCAGTTACTTTCAGTGTCTTTGGAATAAATTTAAATAGATCATCGAAATGAATGGTGTTTTTATTGACCCTCTGACAGACTGGTAAGCTGAGGGGGTCTTCCTGACTTCTGCAGGCACCGCTAGAGACCTCAGCCACCCATGACCCTGCAGAGGAGAGGATGATGAAGAGAAAGAGATTTTTTAATAAATATATTTTGGTTTTCCTTAAAAATGATCAGACTTAAGTAGTCAATCTCATTTTTTTTTGTCAGTACCAAATATTGTTGCTTCATACTGCATTTGTCCAGAACGCATGTCATGCAAACCTCAATGTATTCAAGCAAGAAGAATGAATAAATAATACGTCTGCATGTGCTGGCCTTGGGAAAACATCCCCTCTTTATAATTAAGCCACTGGCAGACTTGAGCCAACCTCTCCGTCTCCTCCTGGTTTGAGGGGAATGTTAAAAGCCGTCGCAACTAATTGGTTCCCCTGCCTCCTGTTTGTCATGAGAACAACACAACGATCGACGCTCTCCATCAACTCCTCCAGAACTGGGAGGTGAAACAACGGGGTGGTTGTCTCGCGTCACGCCAAATAGACGGACAGTCAGTCGGGCATTAGTGAAGACTGATGGTCACGCATTAGTCACACACAGAGGGATCCATTTCTGTCCATCACCTGCTCGGCCTCTTCTGCTTTGGTTTCAGCGTGAGCCATCAAACTATAGAACTTATTAAATTATCATAAAACCAAAAACAATCATAAATTGGATTAACTTCTCGCACTCTGCAAATGTCTCTATTGTCTGTTGCCGCTTCTAATTTCTTTCCTTCATTTACTTTGAGGGAACCCTTCAGCGTTTATTTAAAGAAAAGCCCTCAACACAGATTTGAGGGGCTATTTGCAAGTTAGAGAATGCCACTCGAACGATAACTACCCATCTCTAGTGTTAGTTATCCTCTGCATCCAAAAGAGCCATTTGCACGAGGAGGAGGAGGGGGGGCTGAATTTGCTTCATCAGGAAGAAGTGGATCTTCTAAAAACAGTCATTTTGTCTCTGCGTCTTCCCCCCCCTTACATCTCGAGAGACGGGTGCGGGGCTGATTCTCTGCCTGAAGTGCCTCTCCACGCTCTCCAAACTTACATCACGCATTGTTTCAGCCGGCTGGCATGTTTTGCGGGCTCTCGGCCCATTCGGGTGCCGGATCGAGTGTGTGTAGGTTAGTGGGTGGGCAGCAGGAGTGGGTTCTCTGCGAGGGGCAGTAGATGCTGGAATCCCTAATAGAAGGTAATTGAAATGAGCACTCAGGAACCGTTGGCTGGTATCCCCCCCCCCAATGCACGATGAAGGGTTGCAGTAATCATGTGCTCGACTCTGTTGTACTCAACATGCAATGGATTGGCTCATTAGTAGATACTATGCATCATATAGGTGTTCAGCATACATTCGCACAAAGAATTCAGTGCGAAGAAACACCATGCGCTCTCAGTCGGCTGAAGTATTTCTTTCACAGATGTTGCCCTGAACTTCTTGTCGCTGGTGGGCAGAGAGCAGCAGCCTTGAAAAGTTTTACTGAAACATGACAAAATTCGATGAGTAAGCTGCTTGAGGATGTGAAGTGGACTGCTCACAGAAAGAGCCTCCACTTCAGTATTCCTGCTCTTTCTCCTCCTGTCTCTCTCCTGCTGTCTCCGTCCGTGGCTCTCAGGACAAATGGCGCCTGGTTTTGCCACGTTTATATGGATTTGGGTGGTCGGTGCAGATGTGCGGGGCTTTTTAAAATAAATTCAGAATAACAGAGTGTGGGAATCGATTTATAAGGATGTGGAAATAATTTGATTTAGAAATAAATATAAAAACACATGAGAGAGCAGGAGACAGCGAGAGGAGCTCCCTGAGACGTCGAGCTCACAGACAGAAGGTCACATGATCCTGTTCCAGTTCTGATAATCCACACATTAAAACGGTTCGACAGCGACGGGACTGAAACTCTATAGCCGTCCTCCTCACTCAATCAGCCACAATATCTTGCTCCAGCAAACAGAAGCTGTGGCGCTGCCGCTTAGCGCCGGGATAATGATCAGATTAAAAGCTTTGACTGGTGAGACTTGGACTAATGCCAGGTGATGGGAGCAATTTGCTGCCCAATCAACGGCGAACGAAGGAGGGAGAAGTGCACCGTTGGCTACTGACGACAGCAGTGGGGGGGGGTTTGTGGGGGCCAGGAGAGAGGGTTGGATGCATCCCAGCCCTAAAAAGCAGCTGGTGATTCAACAGTTCCTATTGTCAGATTCCATTACATCCCCCTCCGTCTTTGTCTCTCTCTCCCTCTGCCTCTAATCAAGTTCCTTTCCTGTCTTCCTCGCTTTCACTCAAAAAAAAAAAAGAAAAAAATGGATGGTCAGCAGAAGGCCTTTCCTGCTGAAGTATTTCTGTTTGGCTCACGCACACATGCACGCACGCACATACACACACCCTCATGCCAAATCCAATGCAGCGTTCGAACGTAGAAAATACACAGAGCAAGATGAAGTGAGAAATAAATAGGATGAAGTGAGGATATTTTTTTTAAAAAAAGAAAGGAAACAAAAGAAACAGCAAGCAGAGACTGAGAAGATGTCTTTGTCAGTGAGAGAAAGACATGAGTGGGCCGGCGCGCTAATCATCGATCGGATGATTAAGGCAGATGAGGAGGGCTTTTTCCCTCAGTGAAGGATCTGATTGTTGGTCTCCTCTCGCCTGGCGTCCAGGGAGCACGCCGGCGGCAGCGGCTCAGGATCAATACACTCAATCACGGCTGAGAGGGGCAGCGTCAGTCATGCTGTGCCAGACTATTAGGACCAAGTAGGCAGACAGTGAATAACTCCATGCTTCCCTAGTCCCACCTCACACCTCAGGGGGAAGCGATGAACTGCCTGGCTGGCTGGCTAGCTGGAATGTGTGTGTGTGTAAGAGTGTGTATGTGTGTGTGCATGTGTGTCTGTGGTCGAGTGTGTGCAGTTGTCACACCTGCTTCCGGTTTAGTTAAAGGAAAAGTTCAACACTTCTTCACTTACTTGCCAAGAGTCAGATGAGATGATTGATACGACTCTAATGTCTGTCCTTTACATATGAATCTCCACTCAGAGACTGTTAGCTTAACTAGTTTAGTTTAGCATTAAAGTGGCTAGCTCTGCCCCCTTAAAGGTAACAAAACCTGCTTATTGGCACTAAAGCTCCATTATTAACATATAACATCTTGCTCAAAAACAGTTTGCAAAAACTATATATCTTTGCATGGCACATTAATTTCCTGGAGCTCCCCCAATGACATTAATAATGCATTTACATGCTTATAGCATTTAGCATTTACTTATGCTAAGCTAACCAGCTGCTAAGATTTTGGCTGTTGTAACTATGAGCCTTTCCAGCTTTGCATTTGTTGTAAAAATATATGCAACTGACTTATCATTGACTTTAAAAGAAAGAAACTTAAACAAAAGCCTCTGAATTAGCTACGATTGCTAACTGCATATGTGTGAAGCCTAATTTCTAGCCAGCTGACCAGCCAGGCTGTTTGGAATGAAACAGCTCACACAATAATCATGCTTGTATGTACATAAACAAGCATTCTAGTTTTTGTATTTTCAATGGACATCTTATTCTTTTGTCTTTTGTTGCAATTAGCAGCAATAGCTTATGCATATGGCTACTTCCTGGGTTTACTTTTAGCTGGAAATTGAAATGTATTCTGAATACTGTAAAAGGTGATGAATGCATGAAAAAGACTTCATTACAAGAATAGAAAAATACAATTATTTTCAAAAGGACATGCAATGAGCAGCACAGATGCTTGAAATTTATGGCACATATAACTTAAATGTTTACAGGTACTTTATTTTTATAAGTGGAATAAAGATGTTCAACTATAACATTTTGTGCCACTGTGTGATAAAAATGTATTTTGTGAAAATCGTTAAATGACACTTGAGCAGCACCTTGTCCTTTTTATAATAAAAAAAAGAAGACCTAAACATTGCAGCACTTCAACAGTTTCATTGATTTTGGAAATTTGCAATAACAACTTGCTGTTTCATATCCTTCACCTTTTCACAATCCTCCCTTTAGATTCTCAAGTCCCAGCTCTTCAAAACATCACACTGAAAATCATTTTTCCTCTTTTCAGACAAAAAGAAATAACAAATCACTGTGAGCTCTGCTGCTCTGACATCATGTCAGAAAAGCACATATGTACTCCAGCGCACGTCTTCATCTTGCCTCATGAAAACCTGACAGAAAAAACCCCTCCTTCCCCTATAGACGGCACCATCCTATGTAGCGGGTGAAAGACTCGTTAGCGGCGTAGGAAAGGAGGAGCAGGGAGGACGGCACTTCTCAGACAGCTTTGTCCCTGATAGACAATGGATGGCCCAGGTCCATCTGGATGCAGCAGCCCTGGACCAACATGATGTATCTATCTTCACTAGCCAATGGGTGCCATCAATCCCTCCTTCACCATGGCGACCGGCGGTGACAGCTAACTGGGGATCACAGCCTCTATCTAACTATCATCTGTCTGTCTTTATCTTTTCTGTTAGGGATGTAAACAAACGCTTTTTTTAGGGATGAAAAGATATTTTCTGTGTGTGAGATTTGTTTTTTTACTCCTTCCTTTTCACTGTTCTAATACAGTGAAGTTTAAAAAAATAAACTGTTTTTTCAGGTTTTTGTTTATTTCACAGATACTTGTAACTAGCTTCATTTTCAAGTGGACTTCTTGCACTTTCCTTTTTTTAAAAATACTATATTGTTGCCAGGTTTTTGTCCACCAATAATCATTCAGAATGGCTCAGTGCAGGTTAAACTTGAATTATCCTCCCTGTTAAAACCTCCCTTTTCATTTTTACACAGAGTATTAACAGTTGCACAGCTTTCTTCAGGAATCAGTTTAGCCTCTTTTACTTTTTTTGTATCATTTCTAATTAAACTCAGCGTTAGACAAATGTTTAAACACACAAAAGATCAAGTCCAGGCAATTTCAAACAACTTCTAACATAAATACCAAGATATTTTTGTGTAATAAACACACGCTGATACTATCTTTCTATCTGTCTATTGCTTGTTATCCCGTCTATTCACATGTTGCTCTGAATTCAGTATTATCCTCTTAGTAGACCCTGCTTCTGAGTTGAGTGTTTGCAGCATTCCTCTCTAATCTCCATCTTTAAAAAAAAGAAAAAAAAAATAACAGGCAACCTTGTCAGCCAAGCAGTGGAGATGCAAAGAGGGATTGGAGGAACGGCCTTGCTACAGGACCATTCTGAATATGTTAACAGCGCCGCTTCCCTTGAACTGTCACAACTTGAAAATCCACCGTGTTAAGAGCTTCACATGCAGGCAGCCATGAATATCTGCCGTTTCCATAGACTTGGCCACAGAGGCTCTTAAAAAGCACTTGTTGTAATACATGACCAATTCCGCGACAGCGAGTGCAGAGGAGTATTAACATCTCCTCAGCCTGGTTCGGTTTTAATGTGATGGAGATGTTATTAGAGCCATCACAGGCCCAAATGAATGGCCAGTGGAAGCGCCACAGCGGGAGAGAGAGGGGGGAACACATCGACCTTCGCCTCACCAAGGACAAGGACACTTGTGCTCGTAAAAAGGGGTGGTCCAATTGTTCACACCAGCCATGGCTGCTGAACCAAGCCTTGGAGTCAGGCTCACATGCTCATAGTGCACAGTTATACCTCTCTGATTTGATTTCACAGAATTTCAAGTTAAGGATGCTCGTGGCTTTAAAAGTTTAAATTAAAATGCATTTTCCACTCAATCCAGCATATCATGATTATCTCTTAAACGGCCGGCTTTCTTGTGTAAATACATCAATAAAATTCACAAATTCAAGTGCGTGGAAACTATGAATCTTTTAATAATTCATTAAAGAGGTCCTTCTCTAAATATTTTGGATTTTTAATGCAAACTATGAATAACTTTATTGTGGCCCTCTGAAATCAAATCATTCATTTATAACATTAAGGCGTTTGGAAGTGTTAATTGATTCGCTGTGTTATGGTTGTGTATATAAACTGACTGTGATTTAGCGCTTTAACTTGTAAAAAATAAAGACTTTAATATCCGTGCAATGCATTTGATTAATTTTGTTGCCGTCCTGCATTGTTTTATTAAGCAATTCTCCCTGTGACAAGAGGTGCTCTCGTCTTTGAACAGTCATCCTGCCTCCCTGCTCCTTTGAAGTATAATTATTTTGCTTTAATTAGAAGCGAATCATGCTTAGTAAACACAAAAACACGGTCTCTCCAGATTAATAGGCCGGGGTAATGCGTTAGACACGAGGAGTTGCTTTGAATGGGCTCTGGCTGCGCTCCAGTGTGGGCATGACTCTCATTGTGCAGCAGCAGCAGCAGCTCCCAGCCTTGACAAACTGACCAGTGACTAGCAGTTGCAGAAGGGGGGAGAGCGAGGATGCGGCAGCAGAGAGGCAGCACAGGCCCATGTCCGACACCCAATTCTCCTATTGTTTCACCGCAAAACATGTTGTTCTTTGTTGTCTGCTATTAATAATACATCGGCCAAAATCTGTAAGTCAAATGCAGCAGAATTTGGCATGAGGCAGCTTGTTGTTAAGCCAAACTGAGCATTACATAACTTATGAGCATGCAGTGGGACTTTTCTGTTGTGCAAAATTTAAGGATTATTGAGTAAAGTTGATTTTTCTGCAGTTTTTATTTGCTTTCTTTTACCTCCATTGCACATTCAACTTTATTGGGTGCAATCCTTTAAAACACTTTAAAAGAAGAAGAAAGTATTGCAGGGTTTGTGTGTGAGATCAGCTTTAATCTTACAATCCACCGAATCTAAACAGTGGACTTTTTTCATATCAAACAATCTTAAGATGATTTTAGTCTAACAACCTTTCCTTAACACATTCAATTATACCATCAAACTGAAAAGATAAAATGCTCTAATATTTACTTGCCGGTTTTAGCAGCAATGCAGAGGGAGGGAGTGCAGGAGGGGGGTGTCGCTCTCCCAGCAACTAATTACTTAAGCAGTTGTCAAAGGTTTGAAGCTCGCTCTTGAATTCCAATGAACACTGTCCATGGACAGCGGTGGTTTTGCATATATTATGAATATTTCAGCTTCTCCCAGTAACCTTGGTGTCGTTTGGCAGATAGGGGCTGGCAGAGAGCCATTTAAAAGCTTCTCTGTTGCAGAAAGGAGGAGACAGGGTATTAAGCTTTATCTATACTTGACATTTCGAAGCATTTGTAATTAATTCATATAGAAAATCTTTCCCCCCTTTCTCTAAATGACTGGCCGTGAACGGTCCGCAGCAAAAGGTAACTGCTATTGTTTCTGTGAAAGGACAGCAGACACAAGTGCTACACATCAAAAATTATACTATAAAATCAAGTCATATGCTTCTCTTTAAACCAATGAAGACGCTCCCCAAGCTGATATAGACGTTTTCTGTTTGCACACGCTGTTCCAGATTCAAGGTAGGCGCCCCAACAAAGCCAGGCCCTGAATACAATCACAGAGGTTTGAGCTTCTGAGTGGGAATAAAGATGCGCGTCTAAGTGTTAAGAAATGTGAAGCCAGATGGACAAAAGTATAGTCTGCCTGCATGTCACGAGTCCTGGCAGGGAGCCGGAGACACAGGTGTGTGCGCATGTGTGTGTGCATGCGTGTGTGTTTTTGAGAAACCTCATATCCATATTTATAAAGAAAAAAAACCCTCAACTTGATCCTTCAATCTAAAAAAAGTTTTGTGAAGTACACTACTCCATAACATTCGAACAAGTCTCCACAGTCTAACATTCACATTGTGTCTTTTCATTCCGCCCTCCTCCACCTCAGACAGACGTCTTTTCTTTACTTCTTTCTGTTTGGGTTGGTTAACTGAAAAGGCCGACATGAAGTGCTTAACACATGAGTCAGACATTTAGGTAGCCTCAACAATTTGGCCTTGCGTTGAATGTTTCCGCGGTTCTTGTCCTCCAAAACTGGCGAGCAGCAAATATTTGTTTCCACCTTGAAAAGATAACAGCCATCCAGTTTCCAGTTTGGAAAAGGGTGTTATTAAAATTTCATTATAAATTCCTTATAATAGACGGGGATAAGTTGTTATTTCGTCGCACATATTGTTGACTGTTCAGTCAGTGAATGAAAACAGGCATTCAACTATTTTCTGAAAAGCCTGTGCAGTGCAGACTGTAACAGAAAAATGCAACGGCGGCATAGCTAACATAACAGACATGAAGTTTAACTGGCTAAATAGC
>JAPZDZ010000017.1:3759921-3785316 GCA_029783805.1 Acanthurus tennentii | reverse complement strand
TTATTTTAAGCTAGCAGTTCACCGGCGCGTGCCAACCTAAACAGCTGTGCGTATGTGTTCATCAACACGCGCGTCACGCTGCTCCTTCCGCGCGCGTGTGAAGAGGTGACTGAGTACGTTGTAAACAAAAAATTCTTAGAAATTAGATCAAAACATATACAATAAAAAATTTAAAAATGATTTATATACATACGCTGATGTTTACTAAAACAAACTTCTAAATTTTGTTTAGAAAAATACAAATTACTTGTAAATAAGCTTATATGACATTTAACACATCTATATTAAATGTAGGAAACTCAAATAATCATCGTTTATTTAGCTTATAACTTCCTTGTTTACTTATGTGTCTGACCTGAAACTGCAACCTTTTTTAAACTACTTTATTTGTTCGTATATTTAATCTTGCTGATCCTGCAAGACAAATAAAGCATGAACTAAGCTAATTTATCGTTCAAAATCTTTTAAAACACCAGTATTTCAACAAGTCTTGTTGTCCAGTAGTGAAAAGAACAAGTAAAATTAACTTGTGCTATTTTCTGAGAAACAAGTCTCCTGTATAGTTGAAACATAGTAGGTTAATACAACAATAACACAATAAAGTCATAATAATCAACAATCTGTCACAGTGTGGTAACTCTACTGGACAAGATCCGTTCAGACCCTGTCTGTTTTTTCAGCCATGTTGTTAGGGCAGTAATGCTGAGTTCCAAATAAGCTTACACTGTTTCTTGAGTAAGAGGGATTAGTGCTTTTAAAAGGCTGTGTCTCACCTCACTGCAGCATTCAGAAACAATTCACTAATTGTATATGCATCCAAAGACATTTACACTTACCTGTATCCGCAGACTCTTTCCATTCTCCTTCAACTTTCTCTTCTTTATTGCCTCTGTACGCAGTATTAAGTGGTAAGAGGAGAGAGGTTGGGGAAGAGCAAGGTTTCCTTCCCTTGTAATCCCTGTTTAGCAGACTAACCTACCGCACCTACAGGCCCTACCCAGTCATGTGACAGCACTTTGCATGTTTGTGTTTATGTGTGTGTGCACTGCTTGTATGCTGTGTGGGCGTTGTTGGTGGTGGTGTGGGAGGGTATCTGCACGGGCATGCTCATCGTAACCTGGTAAACCAGTCTGTGATGTGAAATCTCTTTCCTATCAACATCAATATTAAAGTGCAATACTCAATTTGTAGGAAGGGGCTGATCCACATAAGCTACTGATCCTCTCCATGAGATCCAGCAAAATTACTGCTGATCAGCTATACTAGCCCATTATATATAGTACTGCATGCAGAGACACTGAGCTTAAACCCTTTTTCTAGTAAGAAAAGAGACTGTTGCTGGACAATAAGTAGATAATAGTTTAATCACGTGAATTAATGTCCACTTTTGCACAAGACTTATTTACTTCACTGGAAAATCCCACCCTTAAACCTGCCAGGCCATATTTATCACTTTTTCTCTGTCTACCTCCTTATATAAACCAGCCAAATTAAACTAGTTCATGTCAGTCTCCCAGAGGAGGTTAAGGTCTTCTTGGAAAAATACTAAATCACTAAGTAAAAGTAGTTAAAGCAGGTAAGTAGAGGCGTGTAGATCAAAAATAACCTCAGAGGCATTAGCACTGATATCCAGTCTGGGGGTCAGACTCAGAAAAGGGGTCATGATATGATGATGATAATTTAGGGGGTCAGACTTTCCTTCATTTTTGCTTTTGTTTTAGGAAACTTCTGTATAATTGTTCTTTTTCAAGCCCCATTATGTCTGACTAGTAGGCTTATGAATAATGAGTTGGTGACAACTTGTCAACAAACCTATGATGGGGTAAAGGAAAGTAGGTTCTTTTATCATAAGCCAAACAGAAAAGTTTCCATCATTTTAGCTTCATATATTTTAAATGTTAGTTTGCAATATAGCCCCTGTAGCAAAACAGGTTATTTAACACTATTTTAAATGTTTTGATCATGGCCAAATACGTAAAGGATTTTAGGTATTTCCTGGCTTTTATTTTCCTAGACAATGTGTGATTAGTGAAGCCTTCTTTGCAAAGATAATGTTTTGTAACAAAGTTATAAATCACAGAAACTCAAATTAATGTTAGCCATGAGGCACACAATGCTAGCACAATGCTCACACAAAGCCCTGATTCATCTGCATACAGTAGGTGAGCAGTAGCATGCAGTTAAGTGGGAGTTTTAATCAAATTAAGCACAGGGAACACATGTCCACACTGACTGTAATCTTGTAATCTCATTGTGAAGGCTGTCAGTGGAGTCTCAATGGACTTCTGCAGTGGCTGGCTGCAGTAAACAGATCTCTGTGTGACTGTCTGGCTTAATGAACTTCTTTTGATGACTAACAGACGAACAGAATGCCTGTTAGTCACACCGTCCAGTCTGTCTCTCTGTATCATCACTTATCATGTTGTGAAAAGGAGGAAGGCCAGAACAAACACACACACACACAAACACATGGCCTTAACTCCATTGTGAGATAAAGAGGTAGAAGGTGTGAAATCGTCAATTTGCTTCCATCTTGCCATCTTAAATGCATCCACTTGAAGACAGAGATAAATTTAACTCAGGCCTATAGCATAATTTCCACATTGGACCAGCTATGTGGCGTGATGTTGACATGCTTTATTTTATCCTGTCAAAGGAAATTGAAATGGCAACAATATAAATTCATTTCCTCGTGTTAACCTTTCTCAACCCTCAATGTTAACATTTATGAGTAGGCTTATGTAAACTCTATTCTTGAATAGATTAATGTAAACGCAGGAAGCTTTTATTTTATTTCAGCAGTGTACAGAACATGTCGTGCTCGATCTTATGTTCTGTTATTCAACCTGAACACTTTTAGAAAGTGAGCACATGCATTCAAGCCTGTCAGTCTTTGTTTTCTCCACCATTTTCCAGCTTTACTGTATAAAGACATCCAGCGAGAGTGTCAGAGTGGAGTGTTATACAAAAGCATAAAAGCTGAATGGAAGCTGTCTTTTCACATGCTTCAAGCTACAAGCTACAAGCTAATTCTGACATCCCACTGTTTAAACACTGGCGTCCAAATTCATCACTTTGCTACTAATGAAACATGCAGCAAAGTCACAGGGTGCTGCCAAGAAGCACAACTGTGAAGTCAGCTTTTAGGGACATCGTTCAAACCAGGAAAACACTGCGTACAAAGGAAACTCTGTTTATTCAAAGCACAAATTTATATATAAACTCGACTGACTGTGAGCCATAGATATCTGCAACACACTTTTAAGTGAGGTCCGCAAAATACGTGATTTCTGAGTCGAGTGGTATTTGTATATGCACAGGCTTGTAGTTTACGGTGTAGTTTACTTTTAAATTAGGTTATCATGCCAGCCTGTTTACATGCCTTCTGTTGTGTGCTTTTTCTGCCCTGAATTTTGACTGTGATGCACATCTTCCTCCAATCAGAATATAGAGAATGTAACAAAATCAAACAAGTCACATTAATGCCTGCTTGTTAAACTATGGAGTGGTCAGTTGTGTTCACATGGTGAAGTGAAACTGTGAGCTTCCATGTGAGAGCGACAAGATATGTCGAGGTTAAGGACATGTGAAGGAAGGTTTACCCATATTTTATTTCCAAAATAGAGTTTTTGATTTAGTCTAAAGGAATTTGGACCACAAAACGTAATAAGTTCTTACAAAGCATCTGTAATGAAATTCAAGTATTACAGTTTGTCTGCGTTTGAATCTTTAAGAAACTACTTTGGTAAATTTAATCCATGAAAGGCCCACATGCGCTCCTGATGTAATTTCAGCAATTGTCCAGCAGATGGCACAAATTTACCAGAAAAATGCAGAAGGAGCATTGGACATTTATGTCTTTTCCCCACAATGTGCTCTCCACGTGAGAACGTGCATAACAGCTTCCTGACATCTCACTCTCTACCTCCATATCAGCAAAATCTTTATTAGTCTGTTAATTTTATTCTCCATGTAAAAAAATTGTAGTAGTAGCCTCCAGCCGTCTGACACCACCAATATAATATCAGTGACTAATAGGAGCAAGTGAAACAAGAACGCAACATATTAGTAAACTATAGCCCTTACTGAAATAAATTAAGACAAAAATGATAAAATAGACAGCGCATTATGTTTCTGTGCTGGCAGTACAACAATTAATATGAAGAAATAAGTAAGTAAACAGCTCTTAAGTTTTTCCCATTATTTCGCATGTAACCATCCTGAAAAAGTCTTTATGTTTTACATAATAAGAAGAATGAAAGTTTAAAGGTCATATAGTTATACAGAAAAAGCTGCTACCAAAATAAAATCATCAAATGAATTGATTAAATTTGAACCAAAAAAGAAATATTAGTTTATTCAGTCTGCTTTGAGCTGGGGATGTAATACGTCGATCATGTCTTTTTTTCTTTTCTTTTTTTTTAAACCAACAACAGGTTGCTGTATTTCCCTTGTGACTTTGTTATTCTCTGTAGGCTTCGTTCAGGCCATCTTGCACAGTCACAGCTTTAAGGACATTCATTCCCAGCCTGCGATGCCTAACCAACCGGAAGCGCGGATTGATTTCTTCATCGCAAGCAAGGGCTGCTAAAAAATAAAAAATAAAAGACAAAAATCAAAAAAGCGTTTATTAAATGGTAATCCATCTGCACCGGAACAGGATTTCACAAAGGGAGACGAGCGTTTATATCTCATATTGACAAGCTTTCGACTCAAATAAGGGATTATTTGGATATGGGATCTACCTTCAGGGTCCCCACCTGCTGGGCACCGTAATGGTGGTGAGTATTCAGATCTTTGGAGAAGGTTCTCTGAGCCTTTTACTTATTAATTTGATTTTTTAAAAAAACACTCGGACTTATCTTAAACGAATCACTGCAACATCAGTCTGTCAGTGTGTTTAACAGACGCTTTACGCTCATAATGTGCAGATTTTAAATCTTTGCTTAATTATCTAGTTTTCTTCCGCTAAATACGCGCGACAGACACGTATAAACTATATTATATATCACATCTTAAAGGGTTTTCTTCTTAAAAGATAATTAAAATCAGGCAAGAATTTAGTCTTCACTTCATTGAGGCTAGTTTGTTGTTTTTAATTGGCATAGTATAGCGATTTTATGGACTATCTAAGCAAAAGGTGTAAATTTCCCTTTATTTTCAAACAAATAAAATGAACGATAATAACCCCTATGTCGTGACAAACAAAATAGGCTTTAAAAATAAGCATCCCCCTCCGACGTGCTTGGAGGGAAATATGTCCCTCACAGCAACAGGCCTATTTGGTGTGAAAATGCCTCCTATTTATAACATATGATACGAAAGACAACAGGTTTCGAAAAGAGGTTTTGTAAATAAGTTGACAGAAAAAGGAAAAACATGTCTTAAGTCTATTTTTGGTAAGCCAGTTGCTCTCTGTAAAAGGGGATTGATCACAAGCAATAGACACATCTGGCAAGGACACGCCCAGACTCATTCAGCCCCATTCATGTCAGGACTAATTGTAAAGCCTTTTACACCGGTGAGCAAAACACACTCGGGCCTCTAGTTTTTACATTTCTCCCCGTTTAATGACGGTTAAAATCGCTTATATTGGAGCTTTAAAGTTGTGGAGTCTTTATTTTATTATGTTGTACTAAAGGGAATATGTAAGTAAAGAGATATTAGTTGGAAAACCGGCAATACTGGTTTTTCTTAGAGCCATTTCAACCACGGTTCAAGGACCCCAGGTGGCCCCCGGACCCCTGATTGGACACCACTTGTTTCCAGAGGATGCCAAGAAGAGGCAGCTGAAGCCACGAAAAGCGGTGTGTACGCGCGCGCTCGTCTGTCTTGGCTTTGCCTTCATATTGATATCAGCGCTCGCGGGTGTCGTCGTGCGTTTCTGAAGGGACGAGATGAGGAAGACATGATGGCGGATAACTCGACAAGCTCTCCTCTGTGGCAAAAAGTGTCGTTTTTCGGAGTCATGGAGATAACGCGGAGACACCATCATCATCATCATCAATATGGCGACAGCAGCTGCGTCCCCTTCGGCTCGTTTTGAAACCGTCAACCGTTAAGGTAACGTCTGCCAACCGTCGACTGTTAATTTCTGATGTTCAATTAGCTTAACAAGCTACTTCCATCCTCGTTCTCTCATGTAAGTTTCTATCTGTTGCTCTCGGATGTGAAGAAATCAATACAGCCGTCTTAAAAATCAAATACAGCTGGAGCACAATTCAAATACAGGCGCTATGGGAGATTTAACGTTCTCAAAGTGATTTTAAGTAAAAGATAAAGTCGTTATGGGGACGTTTTTGTAGGTTAAAACATTCAAAATGTCTCAGGTATCAGGTGGGTTTCAATATGTCTTCCTCTTTGAGCACCAGCAGCAGCGCCCTTTTGACTCCATGTCAGCTGAGATTGTAGTCATTCAAATGAAACGTGAGTAACTTTAGGAAGAGCAAATGTGTTGCTCTTGAATATTACAGACTTGCTATATTTGTAGTTTACCAAAATGTCTGATAGATTGAGGCAGGTTTCCTCTAGTTGTAGCGACCTTCTCCTTTTTTAGCACCATGGACAGTGAAGCATTTCCCCTTAACGAGACATTAGTGCTGTGGAGATGTGGACTTAAGAGGTACCTTTTTATTAAAGGACAGACTTGCAATTTTAGGGCATATTCACCTGCTCCTATATACATTCATTTTTTTTTGTAGGAGTTGTTTCTCCTTGCAATACTGTGCATTTGTGCAAAAATTTTTGGGTTAGTAAAAGGAGAGGAAATGTTTTTCCCAGAAACAATAACTGTGGAGAATGAATAAATTGTGTCTTAATAAGTCCATGAAAGACTAATGCAAGCTTACTCTTATTTCAAAATAAGAACCGTGCAAACTTATAACAGTGTGAATGTACTTGTGGACATGCAAAAGTTGTATTGTTGTATCCTTTGACTGCCTTGCCACAAGATTTATGGGCTCAACATCAAGGTGTCATATCATTATATAAAAGGCAATGAATGCTATATTATTTGTGACCATCAGAAAGCAATTCTGAGATCAGTTATTCTCCATTTTCCAAAGTTTTTTGGTCTCTTAGTAGCAGTGTCAGTGCACAAAAAATGCTTCAAGGTTCTGTATCCATGTGCAACACTCAAGGCTGTTTACGTGTGATTGCGTCAGATTTCATAGACCCCCGCAATTCCTTTGCGTGTCAGGATACATAAGTGCAGAAGTGTCAGCTGTCCCTACATGTTTTCAGTCTGCCATGTTATATCTGGCCCTGGGGATGACCACGCTAATAGCTGGGCTCAGAGGTGGGTGTGGATGTTGGACCTCCAGGGTCAATCAGGCCTTGCACTCCCCTCCATCACCACACTACCACCCAGCAGCTCATGCTAGACAAGCTGTCGGGCCACACATCACAACACTGGGTCCCGGGGCAGTGTTTGAGACACAAGTAGATGTGTTTTATGAGATGCCTCAATGGGAGAGGCTACAATTAATTTACAGTTTATGTGTGATGAATTCCTAGAAACACACTATTTGCTGGCTTCTGTGGCTTTCTAATAAGCTTCCACTCAAGCAATAATGGATGCTAAGTTTGGCCGACCTCATTTTATAAGCCATTTCAATTACCTCTTGTTTTTCCAATTTTGCTCTCTGATCAAAAAACCAAATACTTAACTCAATAACTTCTTGTTAATTTATATTTATTTAAGTGATATTGTATGTGTTGAAACAAGATATGGCTGATGTCTTGCTTTTATGTCTCTGTTTTTTTTTATATTGTCAGTCAGAGAAGTTGAATATTAGATTAACTAAGTAATGGACATCCATGCAGAGGTCACGTTGGATTCATTAAAGTTAGTGACCTTTTATTGACTCAACAGTTTCACATGATCAGCAAAAAATGTTTTGTTCCAAAAATGTGCAGTTACATGAGAGTTTTTGAAGTCTTCTAGGCACTGTGGGACAATGTTAAACATGTAAGATGGAGTCTTAAACTGGTAAACTGGTAAAGATTTAGATCAAAGCAAGGCTTTACAATGTTTGGAGGATGATGCTGTGTTCCAGACTTTCTCTTGAGTTGCTTGCTCCTCTTAGACAGTTTGAATGTCAGAATAGCTTAAAATTTTCTATTGCACTACCCCCCTGCTTTTTGCAGTGGAAAGAAAAATAGGTTGAGGCAGCCTCTGTTCCTCCATATCCATTTGGAAAAGGGAAGAATAGCTGATTACTCAAGGAGACATCACTTTGAGATTCTGCCAGAGGGGAGGTTCCTGTTTTCTGTGCCAGTACGGTGCCCCATGAGGACCAAGACTCACCTGTGGGACTGCAGAGACATCGAGGCACCAAGAATCAAGCTTTTAATGGCTCACTTGGGTTTTTTGGGATGGTCGTCTTGTTTGTGTGCCTTCAGTCTATTCCCTGTGGGAAAGTGATGGGCGTTAGATGGTTTACAGGGGAAACATGGTTCTTAGTTCTGATTGGTGCAGAGGAAGTAAAATCAATACTGTCAACTACATTTGTTCCTCATGAAAGCTGTTGTGAATACACTTTATATTTTAATCATTTGAGGCCATCCACTTATTAATTATGCAATAAGAGGACAACACTTCCTCACTCAAGAAACCTCTTTCTCTAAATACAGCAATAAATAGATGTGCACACAGAGTGATAAATGCAGTAAAGTGGAAAGATCATGTTCATTTAATAGAGTCTTTTGCTTGTTTATTTCCCATGCTGTCCATCTCAGTTGGTGCTAGCTATTTCTGTGTCCCTGTAAATCAGCTGAGGAGGCACCAGTAACGTCAGACCCCATATTTACTGCCTCTCTGAGGAATTCACCCTACCTGTGACCTCTCAATGCTTTCATTGTTGCCAGAGGCCAGTGTGGTACACACCAGGGTCATACTTCTAATTCAAAGAATGAGAAACATTTTCCTAAAGCAAAAGCATATGTTTGGCTTGTGATGTGTCTACATGATCTTGGTGTAAATTCTTGTCATCCATCATTGTTTATGAAATAGGTGTCAGAAAAACTAAAACATGCATATGAGCTTTTTCAAAAAAAATCTCTGTACCACCTCCTTAATGTAAACTTTTGTCCTAAAAATAAAATTCCATCAATATACTCGTACACTGAGTACACAGTCATGATCAAACAAGGCCATTTTAAAGTCATTTTAGCTGCTTTCAGACATTACCTCTTTATGTGAATGTCATGGCAATTTACTCTCTTGCATTCATGTCTGAAAAGCGCTTGAGTCACTTTTATGTAAAAGCCAGCAAAGATCTTACTGGGTCGAACCTCGTAACAGTTTTGTAACACTTACAACACGTCACAAGTCTGCGGAAGCACAGGGTTAAATAAACACAGAAACATTAAATGCATGACGTGTTTGCCTGATTGAGACCACTGTGATACAGGGGGCACCGATCTCCCTATCTTCTATGTTTATGGAAAGCAGAGTACAGGACACTTATTTCTTTTCAACTCCCTTTTTTCATGCATGTAAAGTAAAATGAGTATGTACCAATATGAGAGTAACATTTCTAATTTCGATCTTTACATATTTACGAGATATGTCAGTTTACGTTTCCATCTTTGTCTTGATTTGGAAAAAGAGGGCAACTGTAGGTAGAGATTCAGAATCTTTTTTCTTGTGCAGCAGATGGAGTAATTTTTTTATCCAGATGGTTTTTGGATTCTGAAAATATCTTCAGACCAGCATTAATAATTTTAAATGATTCCTATGTAATCACCTTTTTTTAAAAAAATAGGATGCTTTGTTCAGTTACTTAAATGTAATGATATTTGTCATTTGGCCATGTAGGCTTTTCATTTTACCTACAGCATGACCCAGAAGATAACCTCCACAGGTGAATGTATTATTTTCAAAAGCTGACTGTGACTCTTGACTCATTTCCCCCTTATTCTCCCTGCAGCTCTCTGCCTCAGCTGAGCCCCTTGCTGCCCTCTGAGGGAGCAGGATGACAAAATGGCACAGCTGCTTGTACCGCCCGGACCTGACAGCTTCCGCCCCTTCGTCCCCGAGTCACTGGCCGCCATTGAGAGGCGCATTGCCGAGGAGGAGGCTCGGAGACCACGGGCGGAGCGCCGCAGTGACGGCAACGATGAAAATGGGCCCAAGCCCAACAGTGACCTGGAGGCGGGGAAATCCCTCCCCTTTATCTATGGGGACATCCCTCCCCACCTGGTGTCCACTCCTCTGGAGGACATCGACCCCTACTACAGCAATCAGAAGGTCTGAGTTAAAGTCCATCGTACCAGTCAGAAGGTCTAGTTAAAGTCCAATTTACGATATTACAATATGAACTAAAGAATTGTGAATGGATACCTTTAAGAAATGTTCTTGATGGCTGTCCTTAAAGCGTCATTATGCTACTGATTTAGACCTCAATTATTGTCTGACTCATGCGCTGAATTTTAGTACATTACAGATTTTCCAGGCTTTTAAACATGCAGTTAATTGCCCAATGTTCTCAACAAACTGTTTAAAGGTAACACCTGAATACTATCTTTCAGTGTCGGCAAGTGTTTTTTTTTTTTTAACAAAAGGGTAAAGGGCAGCTTATTTTAAAACAAGCTGTCCTGTATTTCTGCTATTTTATACTTGTGCACCACTTCATTTAAAAGGCAAATATTGTATTTTACTCCACTACTTTAGGCTAAAATCTATAGTTATTTTGCAGATTGAGTGGGCGAATTCACAGCGAATGCATTTGTTAGCAATATGAATTGGGCATCCTTTGCAACTGCTTGGCTCATTTGCATAAAAGGGGGTCGTTTTGCACCAAATATATGCATCATCTAATTTAGATACATGCAAATAGCACTGGAGCACTGAGATGCCATTTGCATTGCAACACAGTTAGGCTTGCATTGAGAAATACACTTCCTTTTTTGAATTGTGTAGGTTTTGTGGTTATTTTAAATACATTGTCATGGCCTTAATAATGTATACCATAACATGTATTAATATTCATTTTCTGCATTTTATTATTAGTTTGATTTTGGTCTGTGTTCACCACCCAATAGGTCCTATCTATTGGCATCTTGCAGGCATGTGTTTGCAAAAAAAAAATCTGGTATACATTAAAAAAAACTTTTATTTCAGGGCGTTCAGACTTCCATTACTCAGTGCCAGTAGCACTTAAGATTCTGACGGTTCTGACAGTTGGAGAAAAAATTTGAGTCTTACCATTCAAAGGAGACTAAAAGCATGCATGATC
The DNA here is from genome assembly GCA_029783805.1 of Acanthurus tennentii. Taxonomy (NCBI): domain Eukaryota; kingdom Metazoa; phylum Chordata; class Actinopteri; order Acanthuriformes; family Acanthuridae; genus Acanthurus; species Acanthurus tennentii. The sequence goes on along the minus strand of JAPZDZ010000017.1, from coordinate 3,774,076 downwards.
TTCTAATGGCTATTGGACAACTTTCAATTCATTTTTGGTTTGGCTTGAATAAGTATTTTAATTTGTTTTAGTCAGATTCCATAGGGATTGTTTGGAGGTTTCGTCGTTTTTGCATTGGTTACTGTAACTTAACCCAGTGATTGAAATATTCACACAATTACTGGCAACAACCCTAAAGTTAAATAGTAAATTCTCTACTGCATTAAATTCACACAATTAGCAGCATAAGCTTTTGGTATTTCAACAGGCGACATGCAAAACTGATTTCAACATTAATGTGCTCAGCCAAGTCAGGGCATTTAAGGCATGGGCCAGCAGAGGTGTCAAATGCTAATCTGAGCTGCTGAGCCAGTTACACTGTAGTGCCAACATGTCCTGCCTGAAGTGGACTCAAGTCACCCAGCTTTATTATGATAACAACAACAACAGACCCTGAATAGAGTTTGGACAGCTTAGTTCTTTCTGTTGTTACGGCTGATCACACATGCACGGGAGCAGGCGTGATGACCAGATACTGTAGGACACATGCAGGCTAATGCTAATGTCTTTTCAATACTGTTTTAAGTATCTTCTGGGTGCTGTAGCTCTCATATATAACAAAGAAGATATGATTCAGATTTTAACTAATTTCTGTTCTGCTTTGTTCTGTCTCTCTTTCAGACCTTCATAGTATTGAATCGCGGGAAGGCAATCTTCCGTTTCAACGCCACTCCTGCCTTGTACATCTTAAACCCCTTCAACCCTCTGAGGAGGATAGCTATTAAAATTTTAGTACACTCATATCCTTTTAGAGTTAGCTACGGTCATAGTTTGATTTGGATTAAAGGGTTTATCAGACAAAAGAGGGATTTAAATGTGCTCAGTATGAAAATTAAATGTCATTATTGGTGAAGAATTTTAAGCTGTGCTGCTGCTGAGAATTAAACAGCATTTTGAATTATGGAAGATTGGGACAATTCCACAAAGTAACAGTTGTCTCAAAAATTGAAGGTCAAAACTCAAATTTACCTACAACATTAAAGAAGCATGCATCTAGTCATGAATGAGAGGTGTGTGGTCATGACAGCATGGGTTGATAACATTAATGGCGTCCTTTTCAGCTGAGCTATAAGGTTTGCTTCCTCAGTACTGCAAGAAAAATGAGTATGCTTCCTTCTGTGCAGAGATTTGGTTTTGTAGTTTGGTAGGAAGATAATAGTTATAACATGAAAGTGTTCACAACAAGGTCTATGTATTATCTTAAGTAATTAGGTGATAGTTTTTGGAAAGAAACAATGTTGTGGAATTGTTTTGTTTTTGTTTTTTTTGTACCTGGAGCATCACAAGCCAAATGCCAATTAGTCCAATTATATTTAAGAGGACTGAAATATCTACACCTGATATTTCTGAAGTTCAGCAACTCAAACATAATCTATCTAGATGGATAAATATCACTGCAAGAAAGAAGAACAACATGTATTTTGGATATTTTGTTGAACTGGCCTTTTAACATTTACCATAGTAGTTATGGATGAGGAAATGTTTTAATCCTCACCAACAAGTTTGGTTGTAGTGTATCATGTTCAGCATGATACAGGGATTAATGCTAACAAGCACAGATGCTCCATTGTGTTCCTTGACTTTATTTCTACGATGTTTAGCATGTTAATCATGTTCACCATCCTGACCAACTGTTCATTCATGACCCTCAGTAATCCCCCAGAATGGGCAAAGAATGTAGAGTAAGTACACTTTTTTCTTTACATTTTTAAGGCATATATAATTATGTTCATGCTGTAAGTTTTAGCTTTTTTTTTTTTAATATAGTCCTGCTTTGCATACAGTGTCACCTTATTTCTGCAGAGCAACATAACCATCAACCAATATCATTAAATCTCTCTGCATTTCTTTTTCACCTCTCTCCCCGCACTTCCTACCTTCCTCACCCTCTTTATTTTACCAGGTACACATTCACAGGAATTTACACCTTCGAGTCTCTGATAAAGATTCTTGCCAGAGGCTTCTGTGTGGGGAAGTTCACTTTTCTGCGGGATCCTTGGAACTGGCTGGATTTCAGTGTTATCCTCATGGCGTAAGTATCCTGACAAGCAGAGTTAGGATGAGCTTAACATGATCTGGCGTAGATTATGAGGCCAAATGCTTTTAATGCTAATCAGCCCAGCAGCCTATTAAGTCCCGCTGAATGTGAGGAGAAGAGAATGAAGAGGGGAAGATAATCTGCAGACTAGCAGTGTGCACTTTGAGAGCATGGCTATAAATCTCTACTCTGTAATAATGGATGTGAGCCCCCAAAGCATCTTGGCCCATATTTGTCCCACGCTTCAATAATTTCACCTACTTGTCTTGGAACTATGAAATAAAGCCTTGAGCATTAGGTTATACAGTAAATGTTAATACAATAAGACTGTAATCTTGTTTTGTCTGAGATTCCTGTAAATCATAATGCTGTTATCAGAGGCGGGTTTCTCTCTCAGATGTTTGTGCTCGTTTGATGGGTTTCTACCTTTGTAATGCTGTCTAGTAATTGTGCATTTGATCCTGCAGGTATATAACAGAGTTTGTAAACCTAGGCAATGTTTCAGCTCTGCGCACATTCAGAGTATTGCGAGCTTTGAAAACAATCTCGGTAATACCAGGTAAGGCTGCCCGTACCTGCTGCCAGCACTCCTGCCATCTGTCCTCTGTGTGTGACCGTTTGCCGTTCCCTCCTCTCCCCTCCCCTTCCCCTGACCCTCCTTTGGTCTCGTCATGCCATGTGTGTGGATGCCTGATATGCGGCGTGTGCGTGTGTGTATGTGCGTGTGTCCCACACCTCTTCCCGAAATGCCCTTCCCTCCATCTTCCCCTCACCCTTCCCTCCCTCCCCCCCACCAACCTTCCCTTACAGATATGTCACAGAGTTTGTGGACCTGGGCAATGTCTCAGCACTGCGAACCTTCAGGGTTCTGCGAGCCCTGAAAACTATATCAGTCATTCCAGGTGAGAGAGCCATGGAGGCCCAAAAGGTTAATGAAATGCTAACGGCTAACTGGCGTTTCGCTAACATCCTAGCACTCCCCCTGCCCCTCTTTCAGCTCATCTCACTGTAGCTAAGCCTGATGACGCCCGTCGCCGTCTCTCATGCTGCCTTAGTTTTGAGGCCAGTAAAAGCTGGAATCTGGCTCCAATCTGCACAGATTGACGGGATTCTTAGCTTTTAGATACATCCTTTAAGGCAGAATTCTTTTTGGTTAAAATCTATTCTTGCCTTGGGAGACTTACAAGTAGATTTTTTGCACTATCATTTTTTTTTCCTTTTTGCATGAGACATTGCAAAAGCAGATATTCTGGTGGCAAGCACTTGTGTGTGTAGGGTTCCTCCTTACCTTGTTTTCCCGTGCATGTCTTGTTCAATGTTGTGTGTTTTTTGAGAAATTGTGATATGGTGAGTGATGGTTGGGTATTTGCATTCATAACACTAACATTATTCACACCACTGACTAACAAAAAGATTACATGTGAGCCACTGAGGAAAACATGTCTTTGACTTTGTATAAAGAGGATCCTCCAATTCCAGAACATATTATAGATGTTATAACTGCATTTGGACCTGGTTTAAACAGTTTTATGGCAGTGTAAAGCGTAGTGGATGCAATATTGGCATTTGTTGGTATTTTCATAGTCCTGAAATGTACTTCTTCCTGCCACATCGGTGAGCATAGTCTACATGGTGCAAAAGTAGAAAAAGAAGTACAACAAGATTAGGAGTGATGTTGGTTAAAAAAAAAAAAAAAGGTTTTAAATATGGGAAAACAGACATCCATGACCAGGTCTATTTTTTCGTGCAGCGGCATTCTGGTAGAGGATTGGTTTTAATTTTTTTGGGGGGGAAAGGCTTACTGGCTTCAGTGCTGGGGGTTAGATAATGTCTGCAAGCTTAATATTAAGTTTGTGCCAGCAGGTGATTAGCTTGGCCCAGCATAGAGACTGGTAGAAAAAGGACATAGCTAGCCTGGCTCTGTCCAAAGTTGAAAGGTGCACCTTCCAGCACATATAAAGCTCACTAATTGACTTGCTGTATTACCTTTAGTCTGGTATAGACTATAAACTGTAGACACAGCCAGATTGGCTGTTTCTGCCTGCATCCTGCTCTAATGCTAAGCTTAGCTAAAAAAAATGCTAGCTTCTACAGACATAAAAGTTTCATCAATATTCTTATCTAACTCTTTGCAAGAAAGCAAACAGGTGTGTTTTGAAAAAATCAAACTATCCTGTCATTTAGTTGTGCAGGTTGTTTCCTCACACTTTACAAACAACAATACAAAAAAGGTTTTAGATAAGTTGCAAGGAGAGACATTAATTACCACAATTATCTCTCAGTTTATTTACCACTTCAGTATAACCTTTTGCACATCCTACTTTGCTAAAAATGGATAAAAACAGTGTGTATCTTTGGATATGTCCTCACTGAATGTGTGCACATCACTTCGTGTTATGAGCTGGAGCTTAATGTAAAAGTTTTAGCGCCATTCAAACTAGAAACAGCAATGCAAAAATATAAAAATAAAGAAAAAAACCTATGATACAAACAAGCTAAGACATCATTCATAAATTATCATTATCCCAGAGAACAATAACATTGCATTATAAAGGGCATGAGACACAAAACTTTCTCTTGTGGTTTATTCATAATAAGCAGTGATCTGTGTCAGCCTGGTTCCTGTATGACTGCACACGTCATACAGGAACTCCCACTGCAGATCCCCCATGCTGCTTGCTACTCTATGCTCTTATTAGCAGCTTCTTCTTTATACAAGCTTGTGGCTGTGATTAGCAGCCAGTAATCATTCTGCAATGTCCCTCTCCCTCCCCCGTACCCTCTCTTTTGTTTAGGCTTGAAGACCATTGTTGGCGCACTGATCCAGTCGGTAAAAAAGCTGTCCGATGTCATGATTCTCACCGTATTCTGCCTCAGCGTCTTCGCCCTCATCGGCCTGCAGCTCTTCATGGGAAACCTGAGGCAGAAGTGTGTGCGTATGCCAGTTAACACCACCAACAGCAGTAACACCACCATAGAGGACACCCTATTCAACACCACGTTTGTGCAGAACTCCACGGAGAACTTGTTCAACTGGACGGAGTACAGCAGTGATGAGAGTAAGCCAAGTGAAAGTGCTGTTGCATGTCTGCCAGGCAAACAAACAGGTTAACTGGGGTCAAGTTAGCATCCGACCCAGACAGCTTGAGTCAGATACTCACTACTTCACATGCAGAGATGGGTCAGAGTGGTGGTGGCGGTGGTGGTTGTGTGGGGGAGGTCAGGCAAGCTGGCTGGCTGCCGTGATAAAGAGTGACAGCAGTGGCTGGGAGCAGGGGCTGAGCTCTCTAACAAGAGCTGGTGGGAGAATGCGGCCAATGTGGCAGATAATCGCCACAACAATAAAACCCTCTACTTTCACCCCCTCACTACCCTCCATCCCTTTCCCATAGCCCAACTGTGTGGCATGAGCAGCCTAAAGTGTAAGAAGAGGCTGAGTCATTGGCCGCCAGCAGGATATTGAGGAGACGTGCTACATGATAAGCTGATGCCAGAGAGAAAGAAGAAAGGAAGACAGGGCTCATTAAAATTGCATAGACATTTTAAAGTCTGGCATCTTAATGGAATTCACAACTGTTTGTTTGGGGGTTTTTTGTTTTTTTTTTAATCTAAAATCTAATATGATTGTAATTTTGTTAAAGTTAAGCGTTAATTGAAGACAGACTGCTTCAAAAGTCACCCAACTGATGACTAATGTGGAGGTTGGGTGTTAAAAACAAATCACCACCTTTGTCTCTGTCTTCCATCCACTGTACAATATCACACAACAAACAAAAACTGAAGAGAGACCCACAGGGTGCATTTTAGTTCCTCTGTTCCCGGATCGATCTTTTCAATTTCTTCATATCCGCTGCCTCATGCCTGTGATGTTCCTCTGTCTCCCCTCTCCTCTAGGTAATTACTATTACCTCCCTGACCGCAGGGATGCTCTGCTCTGTGGGAATGGCAGTGGCGCTGGGTAAGGCTTGGCATGTTTTATTTATATGGCCAATTAGATGCACCACAAAGCTGAGCATACACAATTAGTGTCGACACTCTTCACCACGCTGAATCTAGGCTGCTGGTTAACTATGGGTGCACTTAATTTAATGTGTTTTTGCAAGGGCTGAAACTCCTCCCATGTTGTGTAGGGTTGCAAAGGGAAGTAAATTGATTTAAGTTAAAATTGAAGTAATTTATCAAGGAAAAAAGATGTTTTCCAACTTGAATTTTAAAACCATCATCAGGTGCTGCTGAAGGTGTCAGGTACATAAATACCAGGTGCCACAAGCCCAAAATATTTGTATGATACAAGATTTGCTCATATCAGTGCTAAAACAAAGCAAATGCACATGCCTTAGTCATAATTTATGACTGTAAAGTACTAGCACGTTCCTGGATTGCAGCCACCCAGAATTGGAACAAGAATAGCTCCCAGCATTTATTATAGCAAGAATGAAATACAAACACTCTGGCTGGTCGAAGCTACAAGCTGAGAAAAAAACAACATCAGGTGCCTATAAACAAAAACATTAATAATTACAGTCATTTCTAATTAATTATGTATCTTTTCCAAGTTTGCTGCCCCATTTTCAAACAAAGCCAGACTGCCATGTCTGTATATGAACATTAAACGGCATGTAACAAACTGTGCATTTGTACTATTGAGCAATATGTGTTTCTGGAATGTCACTTTTAATGTAATAATACTGATTTCTCAAACTTGATAACACCTGTGTGTCTTGACAGGCTCTGTCCAGAGGGCTTTGTTTGTGTCAAAGCTGGCAGAAACCCAGACTATGGCTACACCAGCTTCGATACCTTCAGCTGGGCGTTCCTCTCCCTGTTCCGACTCATGACTCAGGACTACTGGGAAAACCTCTACCAGCAGGTTGGTAGAACTCAGCAGAATTTCTGTGACTCACTTATGGTCATTAAAGAGTAAAAACTTGCTGTCTTTTTGTCATATTTGTTGTATTTTAAATGTGTAAAGGTTGGTGACAGTGAACTTTGCAGAGTATTGTTAGCACATCTTATCCTAATATACATCTGTAGTATTGTAGTGTTAAAAACATTCTAAAAGTCTCACCTTCAATCAGTCAATATCTGAGCAAACACATCCAGTTAGTTTGAATTTTTTCAAAGGGGTGTGTCATTCTGTAATTACAGACTAGGCCTGTTATGTAAGGGGGTTTTGTCTTTGTCTTTTGTTTTGTACTGCAGCAGTACAATGCAGCAACTTGACATTTGCAAAGTCACCAAACAATGGGATGACCACAGCCGAACACTATATATTATTTTCGTTAAACCACAAAGAAAGATGGAGGACAGAAAAACATGATGACATGCCTCTTTTACTCTCATAAAATAGCCCTGTTTTCTAATAAGTTCTTCACAACCTCTTCCCCTATCCGGTCTTTCATTGATCCATCAGACTTTGCGTGCAGCAGGAAAACCCTATATGATCTTCTTCGTGCTGGTGATCTTCCTGGGCTCCTTTTACCTGGTCAACCTGATCTTGGCTGTGGTGGCCATGGCTTATGATGAGCAGAACCAGGCGACCATCGAGGAGGCTCAGCAGAAAGAGGAGGAGTTTCAAGCCATGTTGGAGCAGCTGAAGAGACAGCAGGAAGAGGCACAGGTAGGACAATAATCTTTCTCCATTTGTTTTCCAATAGAATTGAAGCTATCAGATAAAAGATGTCTGTTTTTATTAGGATAATTTGTTGGATAAAAGGGTTCGTCGACTGTTAGTGTTTCTTTTTATGTAATTAGGGATACTCTGTTGATTCTTGAGCTTAAAGCCAGCTGCCAAAAGTAGCATTGCCCTGGGCAACCAAGGGATTTACTGTCCTGGATGACTGACACCCCTCTGCTGCTCCCTCAGGGCTCAGGAGTCCTTGGTCGACTTACAGACAGAAAAATTAGCAGATTTGCACAAAAATTCAAGTCAAATGCCATACGGTGGAAATATTCTTGCTATACCTCTGACTGCTGGTTCAATTAGCTGTGTGCCATCTGGATTAGAGGCTCATTATCAAGGGAAAACCGTACCTTGTGTTCCTGGGCTGCCAACCAGTTATTTTGAAGCTTGTGACGACAGAGCCAGACAGTCTATTTCTGTCCTGCTACACAGCATTAAATGTCACTGATTGGCGATATACAGCGGTGATTTCCAATCAGGGGGTACTTCAACCCCACAGAGACCACTTCTCCAGTAACCAAGGGGTCCATGGAAACATTGTGGAGTAGCTCAACTTGCTCTGATTTTGTTAGAAATATACATCCACATACATATACTTTAGATAAAAAGAAACAGCCAAACAGGATTACAAATGTGTGATGCTGAGCTAAAATCAATGTATTGTTGGCCAGAAGTAAAATAATGGAGATAATTCGCTTCGGAATAACATTCAAAATAGTGAGCTAAAAGTATTTAATAGTTGAAATTTCGAGAATCTCTGCTTTATAGTAAGTGTACATTCGTATCATCCAAAATCAGTGTTTCCCTTTTTACTTAATGCAGTTTCCATCCTCATTCCTGGATGATCTGTTAGCTTGTCCTCTGTATTTCTGTCTTGCTTTGTGTTTCCACATCTGCTTGATCCTTCAGTAGCTATTTTGCCAAGATTAACACTGTCTTATCAGGCTTGTGCACACTCAGATCTTTGTTGTTGTGCTGAGGTTGCCATGACAGAGTCTTAAATCCTCATACTATGGTGTTGCATGTATCTGGGGACACAGGCAGTTCTCTCCAATAGAACAATGATAAAAGATAAACAAAAGGAATCATGAGAGTGTACTATATCCCTGGATTGTTAAATTACTGTCTGTAGAGAGTCCCTGATATTTTTGGCAGCGCTGTAGGAGACATAATATTTTCTTTCTAAAACATCAGATTTATTTACTCCCATTCCCTTTCCTGGCCCCTCAAAAGTACTTAAATGAGAAAGCACATGGAAAAAACCTAATATGAAACAATATATCTATACATGCACATGTCAGTAAATCATATTACAGTAGGAAAGATGTAAGAACATTTGTGCCTCTGATATTGTATTTTCTTTGCATTGCTTCGGTTGGGAAATGTTTTGGTTTGCATGAAAACATTCAGGCGTCCATTTTTAGAAGGCGTCTAAGGCTTATTCGGCTCTTCATGCTGCTGCTCTCAGCTGCCAGGCTTTCTCCTGCTCTCCAGTCTGTGAGAGCTTCTGAGACAGGCACGGGGTTGCCATGACAACTGTGATTGTGCTCTGATTGGCTGGCAGGTTGCCGCGGCAGCAGCCATGGAGAGCGGAGAGTACAGTGGGAGAGGGGGCCCCACCTCCGAGTCCTCCTCAGGGACGTCTAAGCTCAGCTCGAAAAGTGCCAAGGAGCGACGCAACAGGCGAAAGAAAAGGAAGCAAAGGGAGGAGGAGGAGGAGAGGGGGGGGCGAGACAAGTTCCACAAGTCTGAGTCCGAGGACAGCATCAAGAGATCCAGCTTCCGCTTCTCCATTGATGCCAACAGGCTTTCCTATGAGAAGAGATGCTCCTCACCCAACCAGGTGAATGTTTTTCTCGTTGCCCAAAGGGGCATTTTGACTGAAACTGGTCTTTTCACTAATTTCAGACATGTCCAATCATGCCACTGATGAAGAGTACATAAAGCTGCCATGAAAAAAAAAATTCAGCTATTAAAGTGTAAATTTATTCAAAAAGAGTAAGATGAGATGATACCACTCATCCTTTCAAAAGGAAGCCAGAGCTAGCTGTAAGCAGAGGAATCAAACCCTTTGTTTTTTTAAAAATCAAGATATGATATTTTGATTTATTAGTCTTGGAAGTGCTGGTATTCCCTCAGACTGAGCCAGGCTAACTGCTTCCTCTTGCTTCAAGTCTTATGCTAGGCTAAGCAAATTTTGAAGCTGGATAAAGCTCCACATTTAGCATACAGACATGAGAATGGCGTCAATCTTCCCATAAAGATCTTCCCCAAAAGCCCAAGTTAAAGACAAAATTCAAGATGCATCAACAATGATTAAAAATTAATGGTGATTGTCTTATGTTGATAAATTATTAGAAAAAAAAGATGGTGAATATCAGCGCAAAGTCTCTACTGGCCTCTGCACTTTACATTATGAGGCATATTTGTCATATTTTTTGTTTTACATCATCCCAGCCTTCCCTTTGTTTCTGTCTCATACCTTCCTGCTTTATGTCACAACTTACCTGTCTTGTCTCCATATCACAAGGCCCAAAAGTGGCATTTTGTGTCTTTTCTCGCACCTCTCAGTCCTGTATTCAGGGCTCCGGCTCCTTTATTCTCGAACTCCAAATTCACTTTCTCTCTTTCTCTCTCCCTCTCATTCAGTCTCTCCTTAGTGTCCGTGGTTCCCTCTTCTCACCTCGGAGGAACAGCCGTGCCAGCTTGTTCAGCTTTCGAGTTCGTGCACGAGACATGGGCTCCGAAAACGACTTCGCAGACGACGAGCACAGCACTTTTGAAGAGAGCGACAGCCGGCGGGGCTCCTTGTTTTTGCCCCGCCGCCTTGAGCGCCGCTGCAGTGCTGTTAGCCAAACAAGCCTTGGGGCGCCACGGGTCATGCTGCCAGCCAACGGCAAGATGCACTGCGCTGTAGACTGCAATGGTGTGGTGTCGCTGGTTGGTGGAACTTCTGTGACAACCTCCCCTGTAGGTCTCCTGCTGCCTGAGGTGACTTAACTGCTTATTTGATGCATTACCCCACCTTTGACCCACTTAAGTTTATACCCTGCTCATGTCTCTTTGTCCTTATGTTAATACATGAATGATATGAGTTGTTTTGGTGTTGTCCATCACCAGAGAGATTGTTACCAGGGGAAGCAAATCCTGCTGTGGTGCATTCTAAAATCAAAATCTGTAGTTGTAGATATTATTGCATCCCTTAAAGATCAGGTTGTTTTTTTTTTCGTGTAAACAAATCCCAAAGGACCAAAGGACCAAATTTTAAAGTTTCTTACTGCGTATCTCAATACTTTCCTTAGCTTTGGTTTTACCATGCGATTAAATAACAAAAAGAATAATCCAGATTATTACCAGATGCTTAATTTGAAGACCTTGTACATCCTTTCAGGTGTTTTCACTTGGCAAGTTCTATGCTTTTTTTCTTTGTGCTAAAAACTGTGAAAATATCTGAGATTTCATCTTATTTTAATGTGTTTTTCTCTAGGGCACAACTACAGACACTGAGCTGAAGAAACGCCGGTCGGGTTTCCTCCAGCCATCCATGGATTATTTAGATGAACCAGGGGCCAGACAGAGAGCCATGAGTGTGGCCAGTATCCTCACTAACACCATGGAAGGTGAAGATCAGGCAGTATATCCTGGTCCTCTAATATTATTTTCTTCTTGTCTTGCACTTCACACCATGACCCCCTAGTTCTGGAGTAAACTTGTAAACAGCTTCTGCAGTTAATAAGAATATGGTAATTTCTCCTTTTCCAGAGCTTGAAGAGTCGAGACAGAAATGTCCCCCTTGCTGGTACAGATTCGCCAACACCTGTCTGATCTGGGATTGCTGTCCTGCATGGCTGAAGATCAAGGAGATAGTCAGCTTGATTGTTATGGACCCATTTGTGGATCTGGCCATCACAATTTGCATCGTCCTTAACACCCTTTTCATGGCCATGGAGCATTACCCCATGACACCCGAATTCAATAATGTCCTCTCAGTTGGAAACCTGGCAAGTACTGTGCAACATGCTTACAAACAGGACAAAACAAATGCATGAATCTAAGGTGTCTGTCAAGATGTTAATTCAGGTTTAATACTAGAATGTCCTCCCTTTATCATTAGGTGTTTACAGGCATCTTCACAGCCGAAATGTGCTTCAAGATCATCGCCCTGGATCCCTACTATTACTTCCAGGAGGGCTGGAACATCTTTGACAGCATCATTGTTAGTCTGAGTCTGATGGAGCTCGGCCTGGCCAACGTGGAAGGCCTGTCTGTGCTCAGGTCCTTCAGATTGGTAAGAGTGCAGTCTGAGTAATTTCTTAATAGAGAAGCTGAATTTCACAAATTGTCTGCTTTTCACATGAGCAAAGTTAAGATGTACCTGTGCCTCTGAGGTCAGACTATAATGGCTCTCTTAATAACATTCATGTCATGTATGAGGTAATAATGTAATGGGACCTTTTGTGTTGTACATAAAAGGCCTCACTGACTGTTACTGTGGGTGTAGTGAGACATTGTGGGGGGGGTTTTCTGCTCAATTGATTGGCTTTCTTTGACCACTGTGGTGCTTTAGTTTCTTTGAGGTCACCGTCATCTTTTATACTTTAAAATTGAACTCCTACAGACTATTTAGTCCATGACAAGCTAATAAACACTACAATAGCATAATAAAATATGGTCTACTTTTTGAACAATGGTTTGATATTTAGGAAATGTTCTTGCTTTTTTGTTGAGAGTTAGACAAGCTTGATACCAATCTCATATTTGGCTCTCAAAAAATTGCAGAGCAAGCAGGTGGTTGGCTTAGATTGGCCTAAACTTTGAGCTTATCTGAGGTAACCACTGCAGTGCAGTCCGTGCACACTTTATGGTTGAAAATGTATTTTAAAAACATTTTAAACAAGCTTCAAATATGTAATTTTTATATAGAATATAATTTCATATACAGTTAAATATATTTTACATCCTTCAACTTGAATTTATCCCAAAAACTCCAGAAAATCTCATTGCTTTTCATTTTATTTTTAAACAGCTGAGGGTCTTCAAACTGGCCAAGTCATGGCCCACTTTGAACATGCTGATCAAGATCATCGGTAACTCAGTGGGTGCTCTGGGGAACTTGACTCTGGTGCTGGCCATCATTGTCTTCATCTTTGCTGTGGTGGGCATGCAGCTGTTCGGCAAGAGCTACAAGGAGTGTGTCTGCAAGATTTCTGAAGAGTGTGTGCTGCCTCGCTGGCACATGCACGACTTCTTCCACTCCTTCCTCATCGTGTTCCGGGTGCTGTGCGGAGAGTGGATCGAGACCATGTGGGACTGCATGGAGGTGGCTGGACAGAGCATGTGCCTGATTGTCTTCATGATGGTCATGGTTATCGGAAATCTGGTGGTATGGGGCTCTTTGTGTTTGTTTTCTTTCTATAATCTGGACAGCACCATTAAGGTTATGACAGTAATTTCACAATCCTTTTTACATTTATTTTTGATTTGAAGCCTTAACACTTTGTTTACAAGTTATTAGATCAGTAGCAGTTCCCCTTTCCTGCCTGATGTCCGCTCTTTTCCAGGTTCTGAACCTTTTCCTGGCTCTCCTCCTGAGCTCATTCAGTGCTGACAACCTGGCCGCAACCGATGATGACAGCGAGATGAACAATCTGCAGATTGCAGTGGGCCGGATCCAACGTGGGATTGCGTTTGTCAAAACCAACATGAGGCTTTTCATCCAGAGTATCTGCTTTGGTGGGAGCGGTAAGGGCTCTGGTCTGGCTGAGGAGAGCAAACCCCTGGATGAACTGCACAGCAATGGCAAGGGCAACTGCATCTCCAACCACACTTCAGTGGAGATCACCAAAGACCCCAGTGGGGTGTACATGAGAGAGGGCAATGGACGGCCAGGAGGAGGGCTGGGGGTTGGGGTCATGGTTACTGGGGACACTACAGAGAAGTTCCCAATGGAGGAATGTGACTACATGTCATTTATTCATAATCCCAGCCTGACGGTCACAGTGCCAATCGCTGTGGGCGAGTCGGACTTTGAGAACCTGAACACAGAAGATTTCAGTAGCGACTCATCAGATGTGGAGGGCAGCAAAGAGGTAAGATGAATGTCTTGGATTAGATGACTCACAGCTCCTAGGTCACACAGTTTCTGTGCTAGTCAAGCTCATTTATCTATCTTAATTTATTTATCTATCTTAGTTAACACCTGATGCAAGTCAGTCGACATATGAATGAGGGAAGTTTAGCATAGAGATGACCTTTTCATGAAATATTTTCACCAGTTGAGAAGCTTTAAGAAAAAACTAACCTGCTGAGTCATTTGTACCCTCATCATGCTGTGCAAATCTTCTGGAGTTAGACTCAGACATGATGCCCCTGGCAGCAGAAGACAGAGTAATGAT
>JAPZDZ010000017.1:3712497-3727504 GCA_029783805.1 Acanthurus tennentii | reverse complement strand
GATTGTTTTTAGAGAAGGGAAATACAGTGATTTAGCATGTCAGTGACCTGCAGGAGTGTCGTAGGGTTCTTGGTCAGCGACACCATCCGTTCACTGCAAGTTTTTTTGCTCCAGTGTGAGTCATAAGCCCATCATTAATTCCCAGCCCCTGTCCGGCTCTGCTGCCTGGTCCAGCGTAATTGTTTCCCCAGAGATCCAGATAAATGGCTCAGCTGTCTTGCTACTCCGTGACCCTTAGACTCCTAAGTGTATGTGTGTGTGTGCGTGTTATGTGTGTGTTTGTGTGTGAGAGAGAAAAGGATTGGTCGAAGGAGTTTCTTCACCTCAGGGGGACAAATAGCTGGTCTGTATTACGTCATTTCAATATAATCTATTTGTTGTATTCCCTCTTTGAACAAAACAGCTGTTTTATCATCATATAAGGCATTTTTCTGCTTAAAATAAATCCTGCAGTTCAGCCCTTTTTAAATAGCAAGAAAAGATCAAAAAAGTAGCTGCTTTTTTCTTGGGAATTATTAGTGACTCTCATGTTAATTTAAACTAATCAATCTGTTAGATTAATTTGCCCACATGTGTCTCTTACACAGGTTACAGTCATGTTGTTCTGTTGGGCTGTAATAAAAACATCGGTGACTCATTGTCCTCCTGTTGACATCAGTTTGGGAACATTTTGACACAAAAGCTGAATGTAAAACCAAACAAGGCTGCACAAAAGACTGTTGAGACAAATGTTTGTGAGAATAAATGTTATGTACGTTTGCTTTGTGTTCCTAGTGAAGCTTAGTTTTTTAAAAGATATAACAAAAGTCTTAGTGTGAATTGTATTTTGAATAGAAAGCAAAAACAGAAATTCTTTATTTGCTATTTACAGTTATTACTGAATAATATGGCTTTCTGAATATTTTTCTCAGGAAGTTAGTAAAGATCCAGCACACCAAAAACTGTGTCAACAAGCTAGCTTACACAGGAAAAAGCTATGCCTATAATTAAATGAAGTCACCAACTTAATATGTTTTTCTCCATGAGATACAAAAACAATACAAATATATAAATTTATGTTCTGAATAAATTGTTTTAACTTACTTAGCTTAGAAGCAACATGCAAAGAAGCTTGCTAACTGACACTTAGCCAGCTAGCTAGCTTAGTGAGCTTGTTACTGGGCTTGAGGCTAACTAAAACTAGCCTATTAGCCTTTGACTAGCGTGTTAGCTCAGCAGCTACAGAAGTTCACCACTTCTAGCATGATGAAGTGTCCCATTTCTTGTTTAACCAGTTCTCAATGGGCCTTTTTAACATTTTGACGTGTCACTGTTTGAAAGTACATGTTTAATAATGTTAAATTCAATTAAACTGCTTTAGTTTCAGGCTCCTTTTTTCTGTTAATGGCCCGCTGTCACACTGTCATGGCTCACTGGGACACTTTAAATGAACAGTGGTATTGTTAACTTTATTAATTACACTTGTGCTTTCCTACTATGAAGAGTCAAAATGTCTGCTGTGAAAAAAGGCCTAAAGGAGAATGAGGGAGATTAATCACAGTCTAATTCATGTTCACACTGTCCTGAGGTCTAATCAGGTGTAGCACAGTGGGTTTGAATGTGTGTGGGGGGACAAAGGGTGTACTTGGACTTGAAGGACAATTTATTTTTAATCCCGGTCCCCAATATCCATAAAACTACTGGTTTTCTATCACAGCAGGTATTTAATTACAGCTGCCTCCACCTGCTGTCAGAGGACTAAATCAGACCCTTTTTAAACGGCTGAACTAAAGTTAACAACCTTGGTTCCTGTATTGAAAAACAGGAAACACTTAATTTGTTTTTAATTGTCTGATACAATCAATAGTGACTTCAGTGCTGCTGCAAATCAGAAATGTCTCTTTTAATATTTATAAAAATTCAATTAACAAGTCTTTATTTATTATCACTTACATGCATCCTTGTTAAATGAATTCAAATTAATTAAATATCATAATAATAAATTATATAGATTCAAAGCATTTTCTATAATCCACAGAAATGTGCTTTTTTATGCATAAATGAGCTTTTATGGTACATCTTGAATAAATTTGAGGCAGGCATTTCCACCTTTATTCCTTGATTTCTTTGAATTTCCCTGAAAGGTCGACATCACCATCATTTTCACAGGCACATGCTGCGTTTCCAAGAAGTGAACACTAGAGGGCAGACTTGGCTTTGGAAACAGAGAACAGGCATGTGATGGAGGAAGAAAATCAGGGAAACCCAAGGACCCTTCACATTAATTTGACTCTCTTTTAAAGACTAATGTCAATGCAACTGCATTTAATTAAATTTTTTCTTTTATTTAGTATGGAATGATTCATTTATCGTCCACATTAGATACAGAAAAGGGGCAATGGGACTGTTGATAGAAAAAAATTCCTGCCCTTGTAGAGACCATGAAAGGTGCTCAGACCTCGTTCTGGAAACAACAAAAGCCTGCTGTGTATACAAGGCTCTTTTGTTAGATTGAATGGGACATTTTCTCTATAAAACCCCAAGGTAAATGAGATTTCCTAAGTGTGTCAACCCAGCGGCCTGTTGAAAGATCTGCGTAAACTCTCAACAAGCTCTATCTTTCCAACACACAGCAGCCCCCATCTTTTTCACCCTGTTTTATTGCTCCTTTTTAACCAGGGATTAATGCTGCAGCCAGCTGTGACGAATGCGTAAAAGAGGAGACAGTCAGTTTTTCCTACTCAGAAGGAGAAGGAGAGGTGGCTGAGAACCGGTCATCAGAGCAGATGGCATCCCCGTCTGTCTGCTCTGTTTAAAGAGCACTGCAGGCGAAGCCCCAAGTCAAACACGCCAGCTACACGGCCCGGGATGATCTCAGAGCTTCCACTCTTGCTCTCCGTCCTAAAGACATCAAGATTTAATGCCTTCTCTGAGCTCCAAATCGCTGCGCAGCGCCATGTAACTCCCTCTAAAGACTTCTCCTGGAATTAACTGATTTGTTATTTTGATCTTTTCTCACAGGAGGGAGAATATTAGTCTCCTGTGGTTGTTACCCAGTATGGATAACAACCCCAGCTGCACTCACTTATCCAAAAAAATTCAGAGATTTAGTGCAGCTATTAAGAAAGAATTTGAATTTTATTCTTCACCTTAAAGGACTCCCGTTTTCACTATTGGGAGATCAGACTGTTACTACTCTGCATTACTATCCTCTGGTTGGATCAGATGACCTGTTGTGTAAAATTGAAGGTGAGGGAGGAAGTAAAACCTCAGTAACCGGAGTCGAGCAGCGGTCACCTGATCCTTCCTGACTGCTGCCTAGAAAGTAAGCAGGAAGTATCACAGTCTGTGTGAAGCAGGTAGTACTCAGGATTTTTTATCTTGATTTGTCCCTTAAATGTTTCATGAACTCTTGAATTTGGGCGTTTTTGCTTTAGAGATAAAATAAATGAAAAGAATTAAAGGCTGTCTGTGTTTTTTTCTAAACCGTAAACTGCTGTTGAATTAATATTTAGGTTTGATTGCTTGATTACAGAGATTACACATATTCTGTGCCGTCAGCTGCCCCGTCATTACTCAACAAGTCAAACAGTGTTTATCGCAGTGCATTGCACTTAATCACTGGTGGCAAATTTTGTGCTTATTACTGACTTTGTACTGTATAAAAAGGTTGATTGGACTCTGTTATTGACAAGACATAATATCTCTTATTCATCTATGAAGCTCTGCGATTTAAGTTTCAAACTGCTTGTACATCTTTTAGATAAATGAACTGCAAACTGTCCTCAACAGGGATTATTTTATTCCCATTTGAGATTTTAAAGTTTCTCAATAAGTGGTTGTTTGACTCGTTCCTCGTTAAATACAGCTCAGCTATAGATGAGCACGTTGCTGGAAGTTTCTTGTCACCGTCTAAGAAGGTCAGAGGTCTGTTGTGCAACTTTACTGCTGCCTCTTTGCCAAAAAAAAAAAAAGGACATGAACCTGGGTGGAAAATCGATACTAAAACAACTTAGAAACAGCTCTGTGTGATATGTTTTGCTTCTTTTGGCCCATTTTGATGTTTGGTGTTAGACTCCTGGATAACTGGGGGTCAGAGGTCAGAGGTCAGAGTTCAAATGGCAAACAGGAGGGCTGCTGGTCAGGAAAAGTGTTTTATAGCTGTAAAGTTTTTGCTTTAGTTGAAGTCCTGAGTTCTGATTCGACTCTTTTAGCTATTTGCCGTAATAATCACAAAAGGGAGGATTGATAAATTAACTCAGCCGATATAAACACCCCTAAAAGCAAAAAGTAACGATGTACCGAGGAGATCGAGGCTCTTAATTCCCTTAATGTGATCTCTGGCTGAAAAAATGTTGAAATCAGGTTTTCCTCTGAGCACATCATATCTTATAACATCAACAAACCAACAGGAATGAAAAATGCGAGTTGAGCTGTGACAGATTTTCCTGGCCGCAGTTTTTCTGAGATGTTTTTCTATGTGTTCTTCATATTTCCAGACTCTTTTTTTTTTTCTCTTTCCTGGGAACCAGAAGGACCTTTTGGCTCTGTAAGTAGTTACCATTTAAAACTATGTCGAGTGGGGATGTTTACAGCTCGTTTCAATGGTCCACTGAAACGTTTGACATGTTTGTTTGGAAGCATATTTCTTTCAGTCACTGTAGACAAAATAAAAAGAGAATTGTTGCGTCTTATCTTATCAGACGAATCATATTTCAGTCCTTCCTCTAAATAAAGTCCTTGGCCAGGAATTCAACTTGCATGAGAGCAAACACAGAACCTGCAACATATTTTATTAAAATAGAGGCAGACAGAGTTTTTTTCTTTTTACCCTGGTGAGTCTTTAGTTAGAAAGTCTTTCCGAAGCCCCATGACAGCTGAAATATTGTCTTGTTGTATTAAAGAAAAGCTGCTCTCAAGCTTCTTTTTTTGGGCTTTGTGTTTGCTCTCACACTGAATCCCTCTCAGCTCAGCACTTAAAACAGGACGTATGTGCATGTTTGTGTATCTACAAATTAAAATCCATGCCATGGAGAATCTTTACTCCTCCTTTAGTCCACAACGTGTCCTTTAAGTGGTCTATTTTCTCTCAAAAGTTGCCCTTTTTTTAATTAGAGAAATCAAATAACACTGAAAATAAAGCTAATAGGAATTCCAAAAGGCATAATTAGACAGAAAATTGCATTTTCATTTTTCTTTTCCTCGTTTATGTCAGTAACTGCTGCAGGCTGGGTGGCTTCAATGGACACAGGATCCAGCTGAAAGTGACACACACGCCTCTGGTCCTCTCTGAATAATGTATCTGCCCATGTAATAATGGAGTGATAGTGTGTCCCTCCAAAGTACTATCAGCTGCATATATCATGACCCTTCATTCATTAGGATTGGATTATGTGGATTGCTTAACTCCTTTCTCTCCCCCTCTCTTCTCTGTAAGGATGTTTCTATTGTGCCTCTGACCGGCTTGTAACTCTGCTGCCTTTGTCTCGACCTGATGCTGTAACTAAGCCGTCAATCTGTCATGGCCTCCTCCGTCAGCCCCTCTCACTCTCCTCTCCATCATTTGACCCCTGCTCCTCTTTATCGGCTCACGTGAGCCAAACGGTGAATATTCTGACACCGGCACTCCCTCCAGGATGCACCAGCCCAGTATGAATCACATTTAAAACATGGCAGGAACAGAGAGGAACAGCTGAAACGGGAGTCTCAGAGGAAGCAGAGCTAACGTGTTAATTTCCCTTCTCTCGCCACGACTGAGTGAGGAAAACACCCCTCAGGAAGCGTCGGTGTGGCTGGTGAAAAAGTTTACAATATATCCAGCATCGTGACTGCAGGGCAGGCCGATGTGTTTAGTTGTTATGGGCCTTCCTTGATTTGTTCAGGGATAATGAGCTTTCCCTGCCCACCCCCAGACCCAGTGTTAAAGGCAGGATGGGTGAGGCGAAACATGTTTCCTGAAATCCTGCAGAGGTTCGCTTCTGAGCCGCTGATCACAGAGTGAAGCAGATTTGATTATTGCCAGTTTTTTGGGTGGTTTCACTGTCTCTACTGATGTTTTTGTGTAAAAATAACACTTGAAAATTCCTATTTTTTCTTCTCTTCTAAGCCAATTAAAACCCCATCCGTAATAAAAAACATTTAAGTGTTAATGTTGTCATCAGCTACAAATTAGGCACACATATTAAAGAAAGTGATAAACACATAAATTACCATAAAGTACTGTTGTTAAAACAAATTTAAAAATAATAGTTTTGAAAGCAGTGTTGGCAGAGGTACTTTAACACTACAACCATAACATATTACTTAATTAGAAAGTAATTACTTTATTTAACTAAAAACAGCAAAACTACTCTGTCATATAACCAATTACTTTAGCCTTTTAGCTCAGAAAAGCCTGTAGTTTATTGATATTTTCGTAATTATAACAGCTTTCAAAGTGTTTGGAAAAAAAAGACAGTGCTCAGATGATATTCTTGTATCAAGATATAATATTGGCAAGCCACAGAATGGTGAAATGCTAGCTAAAGGGCTAACTCATAGCTCATACACACTGTAGCTCATCTAGATTCTCTCCATTTCTTTTCCTCTGTTATTACATTAACTTTTCTCTGACATTTTGGTCACTGTTCCACATTATTTAGTTCAATCATAACTTCTTCAGAATGGAAAAATAACAAGCTAAATGAAAATATCTAAGCTAGCAGGCTCAGTAGCTTAACTGTTAACTTAGGAAACTTATTCCAGTAACTTAGCTCACTAGCTTAACTTTATCGCTAACAGAGCAATAGGTTTCCATAGTTTATATATGTATAGTTTATACATAGTTTATATATGACACATTTGTATTATATATAACATTTCACTTCATCATATTTAATTGGTGAACATATTTTTGGATAAAATTTTAATCTGTAAAAAAATAACTCAAGACATCACACAAATATTCCTGAGTCAAAACTACAGTAATCTTTATGTAGTGGAGTAATGTTAGAAATATAAAATAAAAAGATAACATAAAAAGAATTTGTTATATTAAGAACAAGAACCTAAAGAAATATATAAATATGCATGTTGTGTACTT
This sequence comes from Acanthurus tennentii, assembly GCA_029783805.1. Taxonomy (NCBI): domain Eukaryota; kingdom Metazoa; phylum Chordata; class Actinopteri; order Acanthuriformes; family Acanthuridae; genus Acanthurus; species Acanthurus tennentii. Next base: position 3,720,444 of record JAPZDZ010000017.1, on the reverse strand, counting down.
TCTACCACTAGTTTGTGTAAAAATGTACATGATTTTAAAGCAGTCGTACTGTTAATGCCATGGAGCTTAAGACAATACAAATCAATGCACTTACAGTTCTGGAATAGTTTTAACTCAGACCTAAAAACATCTGTCAAGTATTACTTTATTGGTTAAAAACCATTTTTAAAATGGTACATTATATAATGAGAAACAGTCAAAGTATAAACATGTTTAAAATGTTTAGTTTTACTTTCAGCTATTAAAGAGTTTTCTTTCTCCTCCTTCCTCCTTTTATTTTTCATGTAGCCTCTGTTTCTCCTTTTCATTGTCGTGACTCCTTCGGCCTGCTCTCTCACAACTCATATCTCAATTTGCTTTTCTGAGCCCACATGTGAGTTTACACAGGCTTCTGTGTATGCATGAGTAATTACAGGGCAGGGGAGAGAGGAAAAAACTTCCCCTGTGAACTCTTTTCTCCTCCTCTTTCCTCCAGCCGCTGGCTGTTCCTGCACAACCCAGAGAGCCTCCCAGACTGAGAGGAACCCCAGTAGCTCCTGCATCTCCATCTCTATTCCTCACCCTTTCTTGGCTCCCGTCGTCTCTCCCTCACATCCTCACCTCTTCTGATTCACCCTCACACAGTAGACTTCCCCTTCCAAGTACGAGCCCAAAGGGGGGAGATTTGGTTTCTCTACAACAATGGAAATTCAATCAGGAAATGGAGAGGAGGCGGCGTGCAGTGTGTCGGTGACCTCAGGCTTCGTTTCCCAGAGTCCCCCTGGGTCACAGGTAGAGGCATCAGACGATCCAGGCTGCAGAGAGGACCTGCAGGCTGCAAAGAGGATTGAGAGGTTTGACATCCCACTTGATAGCCTGAAGAGGATGTTTGAGAAGCCTGCTGCTGCAGACAGAGTGAGTACCACCGCTGTGCATTTTAGACTTTTTTTTAGTGTGAACTGTACTTTTTTTTTTTTTTTTTTTTTTTTTAATGCAATGAAATTCCACTTTTCTCAAGGTAAATTGAATGTTATGTAACTGCTGTGCTGTGCACTCTGCTCTGGATGTGTCAGATGGATGGATGGGTCTGCATTTCAACAAACTGAAAAGCTTTTGCAACCTTCAAAGTAACTTGAAAATGTAAAAGGCAGAAGTGGTGATGACACGACTGTGAGGTCAGGCCTCAGGCAGCAGAGATCCAGTTTCTGAGAGGTGAAACTGTACACTTTGTAGTTTTCACTCTTGCAAGCTCGAGTTTTTTCTTTATGTAACGACCAGAGGGATGTTTGCTGACCCTACTGGGAACTTATTTTTGGATATAATGAGACAGATTGTAGACAAAACGGGATACTGCTTATCTCTCTGTTTGCGTCGATGTGATTCACACGCTGGTAATTTGGGGTTTTCCGTCATTCCGTTGACTCTGGCAAGAAGACATGTGCTGTAAGCGTTTTCCAACACAGAGGAGGGTGGCCTTCTTTTCTCCCGCTTTGTTTTTCCATCTCAGCTGGCTTCTCCTAGAGGAAAATCTTAAGTCTGCTATGAAGCGAGTCAATTTGAGAAAACCTCCCATTTACCAAAATGTCTGATGATGAGACCAAAAAGCCCAGCTGACCTACTTTCCGCTCCTAATGTGGTCGTGACATCAAATCGTACCATGAGCTCAGTGATTTCTATCCAAACTCTTAAAATCCACAAGAGCCGGTGTATTATGGGGAATGTAGTTGTCAGAGTGTGTCAGGCCCAACTGGTGGCACAGATACACACCGGCTGCATCAGTGCCACTGGGTTACTGATATTCGACACCCTGTTATTTAAGACCTATTTCGAGAAGCTTTATGGTTAAGCAGGGTTTTAAAAATAAGTCTGTAATTGGTATGTCGGCTGCTGCTGCTGGATGCAGGGCAAAGCTCCTCCATCAGGCCATAAACAGAGCAGAGAGAGAGAGAGACGTGGATCTATTAGAGTAAAATCACATCTGGCTCCTGAGATGAAAACATTTTACAGATTACTGAGGTTAATGATCCACATCACCAAAGCCAAGAATCAAAGACGGCATCTTTTGAGGCTTTCTTTGGCCTTTTCAGTGCAGCAGTTAACCTTATTTTCCTCATCAGACATGTGTGTTTGGGTTACCGCGGCATGAGCCGTAACAATCTCAGGAGATAAGAGCCCAGCTTCGGTCCTGTTATGGCTGTTTCACATTCCAGTGGCATATTGACCATTAGATTTATGTAAAACTCTGCTATCTGCAGCTCAAGATGAGGAGAACTTTCTCAGCGATTCGATAAACAAAGGCTTACTGAGATATGTGTGTGTGCTTCAGTGTTATCAGCCACTGTGTTTATATTGTTGGACTCGAGCTGCTTGAGTACATATTTATATATTATTGATGGATCAAATGACTGTGTGTATGTAAAAGAGGTCACTCATAGTGACAAACTTACAGAAAAATATCCACAAACAGAGCAGACAGCTGTTTTCTATGGGAGATGTTTTATGTTTTATGATGTAATACTCCTAATAGCCACTAGAGGGCCTGGAAATTTAAATCCATCATTACTAAGCACTGCTTAAAAAGGTTATTACTGTTATTTTCTGGTAAGAACAGATTCACACTCTACTGTTTGAACGCTTTTTTTAAACCCAGCTAACATTTAGCATTAATTCAGTCAGCAGTTGACTTCTTATTAAACTGTAAATATGAGGGCTACTTTCTCCTCATCCAAGCATGAATTCTGCTAACATTGTCCTTTCGGAAATGGATTCTTCGCGGAAAAACACACTTGACCTTTTCCTCTTGACATTTCCCAGCTAATTGACCCGTCAAGTTGCTGTAATTTCCTCAAGATTTAAGTTTTTTGCATTTATAGGCTTGTACTTTTAAACTGAACCATCACTTTTTTAGCAACAGAAAACACACCACAGTCCAAAAAAGAAGCAAAAATGAGCCTTTTGCATTAGGAAAGGCTGCTGGTGGAATACATGTAAAATAACACTCAACTCAAACACACAGTCAAACAGAAACGCAGACAGTCAACTGATGGTGTTGACTCTCTGGAGACACACAACCAGCTGAGCAGAAACACCAGCCTCCTTATGTAACCTCCTCTCAGTCTGATCTCCATCAGACGAGGGAAGAACTTCTCAGGTGAACTCAAAAACTCCTGATGAGCAGAGGTGAGTGAAGCCTGTGAGACGAGACCTTAGTAACCCTCTGACCGGGACACCAGGGAGAAGAAAGTAATAATTTATTCATGCTCTTTTTTAGCAACATGCTGAACAGCTGGTTTTAGTGTCTGTATGTGAAATGCTTTCATAGCAACACATGTCGTATCTTGGCATTGTGTCATGGGAGCTTACAGTTATTCCTGTCTTTTCTTGAAAAAAGCCTGTAGTTGTTGTTAATGGAGCGTATGGGCAGAGTTCCCAGATCCAGAGAGAAGAGAGGACTCGTGCTTTGCGGCCGGCTGCTTATAAAACACGACCTTGTCTCCACAGCATCTGTAATGCTGAGCTTAATATTTGATGATGCACTTTATTTTTCTTTCTCTGCCCCGTTTAATTTATTTAAATGGGGCAGCGCCATTGGTCGGACAGCCATAACAATGACCGATGGTTTCCCAGGTGGTCGCTCAGCTGTGGCCAAAATCCTCAGCGGGGGGGGTTGGGGACTGTCCACGCTTCCAACAGCCTCAGATGTGAGGTGATGCAACGTTTTATCTCGAGTGCAAAGAGCGTGTTTTTCCGCTCGTGTGGCGGGCCAGTCCTCGAGAGACACTGGCTTGTGTTTACAACATCTGTCTGACCTTCTGGTCATGGCTGTGCACACAGGAGAGAATACACACACGCTGTGATGTGCATGCGTGAGACGGATGAGGTGAGGCGATACAATTCTCAGAAGCACAATGCTGTTAAATTAATTGACATGCATGCAAATGTGCACAAAAATAGGCCACTAATCAAGGAAGCTGAACATTTGCACTTTAGAAAGCTTTCCATTAGTCTGTACAAGCTCATTAAAATGTTTGGGCATAAATTAATAGTTACATAACACCAGTGTTTCTAATACTCATGACCTGAGTTGGCATTCATTCATGTTGTGATGGCTGCTTTCGGCCAGTGGGTGGCAGTGGAGCATCTTTGAGCTTAAAGGAGCAAACTGATGTTAAAAAACAGCCACTGTACAAAGCAAAATGTGTGAGAATCAGGGTGAATGATGCGATCTTAATCAGGAGTTTATCTCGGTGAGACAATTACTAATCACCTGGTGTTAATTGGAGTTAATTCTCACTGCCTATAGGTTTCTTAAAATGGCTCCTCTCTCGTCACTGAGGCAGTCAGATTATCAGGATTTGCATAATTGGGGAAATATCTGGTTCTGATGTGTTTGGTAAATTTAGCACAACATAAAAGATTGTAAATGGATTTCATAGCACGGGATAAAGCTCGTCACACCTGGCTAACAGGATGACAAGTGGGACTTTTTTAGGTGGAGGACTCATGCGCCGCGTGGCCTTTGAATGAGCTGGCTACGTAAATTCAGACGGTGGCACAAGAGGTTTGGAATGCGGCCTCGCTTTTAAATTCATGACTTGCTTCGTCACTGTCACCAAGTCGTCGTCGTGCTTGTGTGTCTGACTGAGGCGACTGAAAAGTTATTTGTCATTTTCTGTCTGGAGGCACATTGTCTTCTTTGTAATATCTGCTCAGCAAATTGCCTGTTTTCAAAAAAGACACTAAATGGAACAAAGCATTAAGCTTTTCATATAGTTCATTTCTATAGTTTTTATTAAACACCTTTTCACCCGCTCTTAAGACTGTGAGGTTCTTGTCACTTTGCCATGTTGAAAAATCACACGTCTAAGTGTTCAAATGACGTGCTGAAAGATGAGAATGAGCCGCCTGTTGGCTAACAGTGAACCATTTTCCCCCCCAAATAGGAAAAAAAAAAAAATCAATCAATATTCGCCACCGTCCCTAAACGCACTTAATTAAATGTTAAATAAACTAAAAGCTACAATGTGTCTGCGAGAAATTGATCCGGGCTTGATGAGGACAACGGCGTCCTCATCAAGTCCATTGAGCTCGTAAAAATTCCATTAACTTTTACCAGGCATCTCTTTCGTCTCAGTTTCACAGATTCAAATCTTTTAATGGAGCTGGCAGAGGAGTCCTGTGTGTGACGCATTGCAAGTCCGTTGTGTGGTGATGACTTGTTGCTCGCCGCCTTGTTTCTGAGAATAGTTGCACTGTTACACGGTCTGCTAAACAAAAAGCCTTAAACTGCCTCGTCAACGTAGACTCAGACTCATTTGCCTCTCTGGCGTTTGTTTTGCGGACAGATTTGGCAAATTGCAACATTTCTAAAAGTCTGCTCTGTGTTGCTGTCAGTGCTTGTTAAGCCAGCCCTTTTTCCCAGAGGTACTGTGGTGGCATGTGCATGTTTAATCCAGTGTATGATAACTCACTCCCATAGCTGGGTAATGCATGTCTGCAGGCCTTTTTCCATACAGATTGTTGTGTGACTCAGATTGTCTTTTTCACTAACGCAGTGTGACACCCACAGCCTCGCAAGAGCATATGTGTTCAACAATTAGCCAAAGACCTCAAGGCTTACTATTTCAATCATTTAATCATTTACTAAGGCACTAAATCATTGCAAGGGCAGCACCACGCCAGCTCTCATCTCTGCCATTCATGGTTGCCATGGCAAAAAAAAAATAGAGGAAGCACTCTTCAGAAAACGTTCCAATGCAAATCTGATTTGGCCGTGTGTCGTAAATAAAAGCTCAACCATTAAACCCTTCAACTGGTGCAGAGAAAAACAGAGCATAATTACACAAAGATCAGTGACATTACAGTTTTACAAGGCCAAGTGTGCAGGATGGGAGGATGCAGCAGCAGCACGTGCTGTTAGCTTACTGCTAATGTTCTCACAATGACTCACACACTGGTGTTCAGCAGGGAAAATGTTAGTTTGCATGTATAGCATGCTAATATTTGCTAACTAGGATTAAATATGAAGTTCTTTAATATTTTCTGAAGCCATATCTAAATCATTTATCTTATCTGTGCTACCTGGTTTAAATTCTTTTTCTTTTCATTCTTGTCCTCTTTGTGTATGTTTCAGAAAGAGCTTCTCTGAGAAGCTGTTTGCCTTTGTTGACCATCTAGTTATTTAGCAAATTAAACAGGAACATTTTGGCAGTCAGCACTCATTAGCTTTTTCATGGTTGATTGAAACCCGTTCCAGTTTTTTAATTAGTCTACCTGTTACAGGTGCTGGAAATACTCAAGAGGGTACATTTGGAGGGTTTTGTACTTCAAATAGGCAGAAAATTATTTGAATTTCTTACATTTGGCCACTCATCACATTTTGAGTTCCAATAGCTATAAAAGCTCTCCTGTTGTGAACACAGGTTCAGTGAAGAAAGAAGTTCATGCTAGTTTGTAGCCATGCTAACAGCTGCAGCAGTTTAACAAATGCTAATCAGGTTGAACTTTGGCAGTGACACAAAAAGACCGTATCAAGACGAAAGGTTTGAGCTGGACAGATTTACGTTGCTACTGATGACTGTGTGAAGCCCAGCTGCTGTCACTCAAGTGGCCGCACCCTTAATTTTGCACAACTTAAAGCCTTAATATTATTTATAGACTCAGTTTTATATAAATTAACCCCCCCACACAGCTGTCATGAAGGGGGTTATTAGCCGTCCAGACCAAAACCATTTTGTACCGACCAGACTGTAAACATGTTAATTACTGCTGTAAACTTTAATATGAGGCTCTGTGGGAATCGACTTGCTCTTGAAGCCTCATGTGGCTGTTTTAGGAACTGCAGGTTTTGGCACTTTAGCATTGCTGCTTATTTTTTCACATCTTGAGCTGACCTTTGTGGCACTGATGAAAAGAAAAATCACACTACCAAATTACTTGAATTAAGTTAATTTATCACTGTAATTTTTCCCAGTTTTGAGCACCACATTACACAGTTATTTCATCAAAACACTGTTGAATTTTTGGATATTTACAGTCTTGTTAAACACAGCTTTAGCCCAAATTTCATGGCAATCCGTGCAACAGAAGTTCACAGACCTCATTTAAAACCTCAACCTTTAAGTGGCCGTTAAAAAAGAATCAGAGGATTATTAAAGTCAGCGGGATTCGTCCTCCGGTAACTAGACTGTAAAACATTTAGTGGCCATCCATCCAGCGGTTGTTAAGATATTTCAGACTTATTCACAGCGATTCGATTTAATATGTATGCTAAGGTGACTCAGAGTTCGTCCACATGCATGAGCTCGTATTACACATTTTGCACAATTATAGATTTAAATCCCCAGAATATCAACCAGGCATGCAGCATGTCAGCCGATGTCAGTTCCACGGTTCAGTGTATATTTGGAGAGGCTGAAAGCAGAGCCGGATCCCGAGCTACTTTAGAGTCGTCATGTATAAATAGTAGTGCCTGGTGATGTTGGCATTGCTCACCGAAGATTAAGAGAGCACGGAGCCTGATGAAAGAGACTGAAATATGATTTACATTCAGCGAGCATAGGGCCATATTGTGAAAGAGAGCGCTGAGAGACTAAATGGGAGGAGAAGGCAGAGAATGAGGGAGATGGAGATGGATTGGGAGTGACAGAGATTCAGAGTGAGCCAGCAGGGGCATCAAAAAAGAAGAGTGAGTTCATATTTTAGCAGGTAATGCACATCGGAGTCTGATTAACAAATTATATTCATGTTTCAATAATGATAAGCCCCATCGTGGCACACTGCAGGGCTGCACAGTCTCTTACTCTGACTCGTTTCTTCACCCTTTTTCTCAATTTTCTCTTTCCCACAACTTTCCTTCCCTGGAGTCCAGCACACATCTGTCAGGTTTTAGCCTGGGTTAAGAGCACCGATAATCATGGGAGAAAGGCCCTGAATACAGAGTGAGAAGCTCTGCTGCAGGCTACGAGA
>JAPZDZ010000017.1:3644043-3654896 GCA_029783805.1 Acanthurus tennentii | reverse complement strand
ACAGACATGAATTTTCTTTGTTTGCATTCACCGTCATGACTTTGTTTTATGGACTCGTGGAGTATTTTTAGTAGTTCCGTATGCTGATGTTTGAAATAATGTGTTTGTTAATGACTTGCCTCTGGTGATATTGACCCCTAGTGTTGCTGATCAATTTCACAAGAATCCACCAAAGTTGTCAGTCAGATAAATTATTGATAAATAATGGAAAATCAATATTTTATGTATTCAGATAACAAAATCATGGCCTATAAATGAGCACTAAGCCACATAGCTTGCATGAAGGGTGCTCATATTAAGATTTTTTTGAGGCTAATCACTTATTCCTGGAAGCAGTATCAGCCAATGTTGATCACCAATCAAAATCAAGATGGTTTACATTTATCTTATCTCTATATTTTCATCATCTGTAATGACTATTAAGTGATATCTAGTTTGCAAATTTATGTTGTAATAACACAGATTCAACCTCATTTTAATATAGAAGGTTCTCAGAAAACAAGTAAATGAATAGTGATGAGGATCAATCTGCACTGATGTGAAACAGAATCACAAAGCAACTCAATCTTCTTTGTTTTTTAGTGATTGAATGTGTCAAACTCACAAGCTTACCAGGTGCTCTTGAACTTCAGATCATTTTTAATGCATTCGTCAGCAGCTTGAGGTAAAAGCAGCATTGACTCATTCTTGGACACCTGGTGACCTTTCCAGCAAAAATTCACTGTAGGGGAAATTTTGTTGCAGAGTCATTTAATTCAGCTGAGTTATTATTGATGCATCCCGACCATTGAATTGTTGCTGTGTCATTCCTCTTCCATTATGCTATAAAGAACAAAAGCACAAAACTCTGGTATTGAAAGACACATTCAGCCAGTAATATATGGAGAGAAAACAGGACAGCCTTTCAGCATCATCTGTTTGCTGCTGCTTTGACAGTCTCTGTTCTCATTGAATATAAACAGCCCATGTGTAATGAACCAGGATATGATAGTCCTGCTTTGCAGTTTGTAGGATTCCAGCTCTGACTCCCTACAGCCTTTGAGATGTGTTTGATGTGCTGTGACGCATGAAGATGCCACAACAGTGGTGCAGGTTCAAAGCCAGGCTTACAGCTGTCCCCATGCATGCCGAATAGGACACAAAGAAGAGTTGTATGCCAGCAGGCTTCAGTTTACCAGTCATTTTGTTCAACACTGATAATGAAAAGCTTTCCTGTTTGTCAGCCATGTTAAATACAGCATCAACCATGGCTACCCTCTAATGTCAATTAATAAAATCAGTTAAGGAGCGCCCAATTCAAGTCCCTCGTTGTCAGTTTAATTGCCTTTTTTTCCCCTGCTGTGTCATTATTTAGAACAACATAAGAAAACAGTATGGCATGCTTATGGCAATTTATCCTGGAGAAGGATTTAATGCCTTCACCAAATTCTGATAATTCTGTCTTGCAACTGTTGACACAAAAACATCATGGTGGCCAAGGCAAGGTAAAGGGTTTATGAATATGCTCTGCTCTATCAGCTAAAGCTTCAAATTCCTTTTCACCAGAATATTAATACTTACAGTAACATTTATCTTAGTACTGAAGTGCACCTATAAGTTGCATGCATGTGTGCGCGCATAGTCTTGTTTAATTCCCTTACTTTAGCAGAGAAATTGGGCTGCATTGAAAACATCCATTCTGAGGACAAGTTGCATTGCAGACAGAGGTCAAGCTCATCTAATAGGCTATGCTATTAAAATGTAGCTAAGCAAGCTTTCATTTCCTGCAGGCATTGTAGATGCAGCACAAGCTTTACCGCTTTTTTATCTTTACAAGGTAATCTAAGTTAGCTATAGGCTGAAGAAAAAAATCATTTAATACATTATGCCATTCTACCAGCAGCAACCAGCAACTTTTAATGTGGAAAGTTTGCTCTGTTTCCTCACTTAGAAAGTAAAAAGTGGCAAAGAGTTGATCTGGTGAGTATGACAGCAGTACTCTTGTGCTTTTTTAGTGTTTCCTTAATGACATTGTTGTATTTTGTGTACTGTCGTGTCTCGACACTGTTGACAACTTCAGTGTAGAGATAATGTTTCCTTCCCCTGCTGAATCTATAGCAATAGGCCTGCCATTTCCTGTGCATTCATCAACATTAGGAGAGCAATCAGTGTTGCTGGAGATCAGCTAAGACTTTAGGAAGCATTCAATGTAAATGGCAGCCACAGATTCAACCCCTCCTCCTTCTCCTTTCCAATCACGCACCCCCCCCGCCCCCCCCATCACTTTATCGAGTTCTATGATCTATTGAGGGAGAAAGCCAGAGTGGTCTTCAAATAAAAGCAATAACTCTGTGGCTGTGGAGAAGGAAATCAGGAGGCAGGCGTGTCCTAGCAGACCAGACAGGCATCCTTTTCCTACTCAGCCGTGTATATGGACATACGTTTCTCATTTCTCCTCCTCTGCTCCCCCCCCAAAACCTCCTTCTGTAGCCGCTGTCTCACTCAAGTTTATCATCAGCTGCTCCCCGTAGATGGCTTATTGCCTTTTCCACCCTCATCTGTCCGCCTGGCTGAAAAGGCCTCCCAGGAAGAGATTAGCAATCCAATAACTCGTGGAGCATCCACCTCAGCAGCAGGTGCTCCCCGGAGTGAATGCTGATGAGAACAGCCAGGACTCTATAATAACAGGCCGGGCAGTGTTTGCTAACAGCGAGCAGTCTCCCAGAAGCCTTGACCTGCTGGTGATCCTAACTTGTTGTAAAGTTATAGCAGGATTTAATGCCATTCTCTATTTTTCTTATCATTCAGAGAAATTGTGCTTGTTTGCAAAGTTTTCATAGTTCAGTAGGATTGGTATCTTTGTTTTGGTTTTCTGAACAATGTGACTAGTTCCATAAAGTAACTAATCAATATATTAAGCATGTTAAAGAAAGCTGTCAGTATCTGGATTCATTAATTTCTCAACTGAAATGTAGTTGAACGTGTAAGTGTTCAAATAAACCATTTAATTTGGTTTGAATTTTGATGTAGATTTTTCCTTTGTAAACCATTCAACCGTAAATGGCCATTATGTAGCTAATGTAATTGCTTGATGTAATTACTGACTGCCAAGCACTGTCATGATGGCGATAATGAATCAGTGACAATTAGACAAATTAAAATGTTGGACCTGTGACATCCATCCTGTGATTTAATGAAATCTATATCTCACATTTGAGATACGTTGTCCGATGTCTTACTTTAAGTGATACTAACCAGGTTTCTCAATTGCTGCCTCATATTCTTTACAATCTGGACCCCATTAGTAAGCCAGGAGTCGTGTTTGTGTTGTGCATGAGTGAAGAGCTCCTGCATGTTATTGGAGCCACTGTAAAGTACATGCTACAATTATAATGTTATAGTAGCTGCTTTACTATAGAGGAAATAAAATCACATAAACTTGCATTTTATGATGTGTTTTTGTAAGTTTGGGTCTCATGCTGAATGGGTTTTTGGACTTGTGCTTAAGACTAATTAAGTCAGGCTTGTAGTTGATAACTAGCTTAAGGTTGCATTTATAAACAGGAACTTAAGTTCCTCTGCAAAAGAGTGAACCCGGCAATGAGTTAGGCTGAACTTTGACACTAAAAAGCAAACTTAGACATGATACATGATATTCTAGGTCATATTATTTGTGAAAACTGTATGTAATGTTATGCAGATGAAACCATTGATCCTAACCTCAAAATGACACCGTCTATGTGACTGATGTTTGTAACGTTTAGCTTGGCTACAATATTACCCTCTGAACCTCTTGGTTATGTTAACTTTGTCTTTTCCCTCAAATCAAATTTTTTGCAAGTCTTTTTTATGATCCATTTCGATCTCTTTTATATTTTATTGACTTCTGTTTTACTATACTCCTTTATGCTCCATATTTTATTGTTGTAGTTCTTTGTGCCTGTCTTCCCTCACTCTCTAGCCCACTACTTAACTGTCAACTGTGGTTTTATGGAGCTTTTTCAACACTTTTTATTGTTATGTTTTGTTGCTCATTATAATAGCCCATGGGTATATGGTAACACTTGTGGAACTGTCTTTACTTTGATTTTAAAAATTGCTTGTCTGAAAGCTGGATGGGAAGACAGGCGATAGGCTGTGGACTTGCATACTAACTTAGGTTAGTGAAATGTGATGCAGCATGATACATGTACCCATTTGGAAGATATCAAAATAGCAAATTAACAATGAGCATTTATTTACCATCAATGCATTGAAGTTTTAAATTTTTTTTTTTCAGCAATAGCCATATGATAAGTAAACTGTAGCTTTTCTATCTGCAGCACCACAAACTTCGCTAACTCAGCTTTCCTTATACTTTATTATACCTGCTTCTAATATCAAGCCTCCAACAAAAGACTGCACAAACACAAACTCAGCACAAAACAAACTAGGGGTATGTATTTTTCTTCTTCTGGGGAACACAAAAGGACTTTAACACCCCATAACGTAACTGCAAGTCATCTCCCTTGTCTATAAATCCCTTCTGGCTTTCTGCTGCAGGGTGTGCAGTGAATTTACGCGCTCTGCTTGTGTTATCTGTAGTTTGTGTTTTCTTCAATTTCACGGGGACTTGTGTTTCATGATAAAGAGTCGGTAGGAGTCAGTTCCTCAAGGCCAACTAAACGTGATAGGCCAACACACAGTGTTGTTAGAATGTGTGAATCACAGTGGAGCCCAGCTCTTTTTTCAACTCTCAGCAGTCAGTGATGCATCGTCTGTAATACAAAAAAGGCTTCTTTTCATAAATTGATTGCAAGGGTCAACAGGGGATATTTTTAGGATTGAAATATGTGAAGTAAGATTAGCAGTCACACTTGATTGAAGTAGGTTTTCTCCTAAACATCTTCACTGCTTTCACCCTAGTCACCTGTCGGCATATTTACACGAAATAAGATGAAATCTTGTGTTTCCAAGCTGCTGCAGGAATCATTCAAATATCTATTTTTGATAACAGTTTGCAGTCTAAATATCTGAGAGGCAGTGAGGAAGAGAGACAGAAAGAGAAGCAGAGAAAGAGATAAAAAGAGAGACAATGATAAAAGGGCTGTCTTTGCTATGCTGTTGGATGTTTTCCAACTTCGGTAGGAGAAAGGGCACATACAGACGGTGAATGAGAGGCACAGGTGCAATAAAGGATTTTCACTAATTGAGTGAAGTGCAGGAACCCAGGAGGGACAGGCCAGGTGCACAGATACTAGTCAGGGTTAGCCGAGGTCTGCAACAACCGAGGAGAATCCTCCCCTTCACTGTTCTCCTGTAATTGCGGTTAGCCTAATCTGTCCCCCGGCTTCCTGTCTGTGGAAAAAATATGTGGAGCGCTAAGCAGTCATCTGGCACGAGTCTTGCTACGTCGACTTGGCATTCAGCAGCCTGCAAGATGAGGAACAAATGAAAACTGAATTACTAGGCTGGGAGATTAATGGAGAAAAATGAAAAAGGATGGATTGGACCGCACGGAGCCGCCAGTGCTACAGGTGTCTGGGGAGCAAAGACGGATGCCAGGCTTCACACTTTGGCACCTAGTGGTTCCTCCTTTTCCAGCAAATGATAGGTCTATGTCATAATAAAATAGACTGCTGAAAAGTAGCATGATATTAATTGCGACAGGTATCCCCTCCTCCTTCATCTGCATAGAGTGAAAGCATGTCTTAGTGACAAAAAGAATCTGTCCTAAAATAATTCCTCTATTTTATTTTTCTGCCATTTGAGCATGAATTAACATCTGCTTAAGCTAGAAAAACAAGAACAATTGTACTTTTTTTGACAGAAGGCAGTGTCCACAATTTACAAATGAATGAGACTGTCTGCTGTTTAATTTGTTAGCTTTTATAAGCTTTTTTTTTTTTAAACTGTAGATTAACAGTCATAATGCAGTAAAAAAATGTCATTTTCTGCATTAACCTCCTTTGGATTTAGTCTCTTTGCTCAGTAAAAGTGGATCTTTGGTTCATTGTTAATGAGCGATTTCTCCGCTGATGACATTTTGGCTTCTCAGTTTCCTTCAGTGTGAGTAAAAAAGCAGCTTTATCTTTCATGAGGTTAATACAGAATAGAACTTTATTGTTATAGAAATGACATTTAATTCTGTTGTATTCGATTATTTTTCATTTTAATAAATATAGATTGTGAAAGCTAAAGTTCAGCCACAACAGTCCTCATTCTCTGACATTCCCTTAAGTCCCAAAACATGTTTTTATGATGTCACTAACACTGTAGATATTGCCTTGATTCAAGGATGGGATTAGAGACTGAAATCTTTGCTTTTTGCTGTGTGTTACAACAGAGTACTGAGCTATATTCTGAAAACATGCACATTTGCAACAAATTGTACATCACAAACTTGCTATCAACTGTCCCAGCTGTCATTCTTTGTATTAAAACTCCTGACAATCAATAAATGAATGATTACAGGAGCTTTTCAGCAGCCAGCCGCTCCCTCTGTGTGCTTTTGGATTATAGATTGGGTCTTTAATAATCAATGACAGCGTGGTTGTCGGAACAGATTAGTGGCATAATCTCCAGTGTATGCCTATTTTAATACTCTTTACACTGTAACTCTCAGAGGCAATAAAAAGCCCCAGATTAGTGTCGCTGCAGCTAATGTTTGTCACCACATTGGTTTTCATTGAACATTATTGTTGAGATAAATTTGAACCTCTAGCTGTCAGATTCGCTGGCTTTGAAGATGTCATTTTAAAGTTACTTTTTTTGAAGTGACATTTTTGGAGGAATTTGGCATTTCGATCAAATTGATAAAGAAGATTATTTGAAAGCAGAGTTTCCAAATATTGCTGGCAGAGTTGTGTCGCTCTGGGTAACTTAAAGCTCAAGCAAAGTAAATTTAAATGTCATTTTTACTCTTTGCATCTTCTCCCTGCACCATCTGTTTAATGCAAAGCCCAGCCTCCTTCTTTCTATAAGTGTTAGGAGACAGGAGGTCACATCTGTTGTTACCACGCCAGAGCAATGGCCTCTCCATTTACATTTCTCCGTGTTTATTGAGGTGTGATTGCACTTGCATGAAAACGCCATTATTTTCCCTCTCCCTGGCGGATTTCCCAGCCCTGTCGGCTGATAGAGGTGAGCCGACGACAGCCCCAATGGAAGACGAGCCGCGCTCTGTGGGCAACAAGTGCAACACAGTAATTACGAGAAATGGACGGCAATCAAGCCTGGACATAACTCTTCAGAGCCCACACTGTGCAACATCACACTTTGTATTTAGTGAACTGGTGGGAAGCGGCTCTTTTATGTAAAAAGCTCTCAGTGTGAGAGGGATTGTAGCTGGATTGGCAGCCAGGATTTAGAGACTGAGGTTCACAGAAAGAATCTTTTTCTGGATTTTTTGGGGAAGAGATGAAGCCAGTTTGAAAAACATAGTTTGACTCAGCTTTGCCCTCCTTGGTTTAATCAGAGGAAGCATTTGAGGATTCAAAAATAAACTCTTACTCTTCTGCCAGAAGATACTGACAGTGAGCACTGCCATAATTTTGAACTGATACATACAAAACGATCTCATTCCCTTTTTTGAATCATGTATTTATGAACAATGTCATTTCTTTTTTTACTTGTGGAAAGAGAAGTGATTCATAATGTTGGGTAGTTGTTAGTAGCCCCACAAATGGGTAACACATCTGATTGCCATTCATACACATCAGCTGCTACGGACATAAGGTTGGCAGTATTATCTTTTGCGCTGTTACATGTAGCCGCTCTTTATCACACATCATAGGTGGACAGCTAGATGAATGAATGATAATAAAATATTGACAGCTGCATCTACTGCTTATCTGAGCTCATTGGTATTATGGCTCTGAATGATAAGGAACAGGGTACTAGTTTAATAGTGTGTGCATCCTAAACCAGGTTTAAAAAGCAAATTTTACAAATATCATGACAGTACAGCAATTTTCGAGATTGCAGCTATGCAGAATGTTTAATTTGTTGCTCATCTAAACATTAGATTTTCACATTAGCTTGCCACGCAGGCCAGGACTCAAGGGGTAACTTTTTTCTCAGTAATCTATAAGAGCAGTGGAGCTTAAATCCTTTTGTGTCACAGGCTTTGTGCATAAGTCACGCTTTGTACAAACCCTCTTTGCTGCAGAGGAAACACAAGCTCATCAGACCACTGAAGAACTACGCCTGGTCCAATCATAGAAAGGCACCCTTTTCCCCCTCCTCCAAACATGTGCAATTAGAGTTCAAGATCTCACACATGCCTGGGCAAAAAATAGCGCAATCATGCTGCACATGGACGCGTGGAATTAAATCCATCTTTGGTAATTTAATGAAATTCAAGTGTCTCATCCTCACAACTCTCATCCCAATTAGAAATGAAAAACTGTGAACACAAGGGTGAGAAATTATTAAAAGAACAGTTGGGGTGGAAGTGGATATTACAGAGGGCTTTTTTCCCTTGCTCCTCTTTTGAAAAGTGAATGTCAGTGGAACTTTGTTAGCAAAGGTTAACACGGTCATTAGAATGCAGCCCGCAGCACGTCTAATTTATTCCCAAAGTGGTGTCGTTCATTTATGGATCTGTTCCATATTTAGTGAGAAGGCAGTGGCAAGATTTCCATCACAGAATGCCATTTAAAACAACGGCGTGTCTAATAGGAGACACTTAGCTTCGTGTCTTTGTCTTTGACTCGCAGGTCAGGGCTCTACACTTGCAGATCTTCACTTGCTGTCACTCAGAACCTGAACCTAAGTCTATAACATTTAAATAAAACATTGTGTGAGAAGTCAGTAAATTCAGATGTTTCAGCTTTAAAACATCTGGCCTTGACAGCAGTATTTGGTCTTCATTTTCCGGCTCCCCATGTACAACATGAAAACAACAACACTTGTCAGCCTGATGCACTTCTCAGCTCAGGAAAATGCAAAGGCATTTTGTGGCACCTACGTCTCTCCCACTGATTAATGGCTAGAGGTGGAAGACCCATGTTGTGGCTTTGATGAGGCAATTTGTACAGTTCTGCAAGAAAACAATGGCAGTTCATTTTATTGCAATGTGTCTCCAGGGATACATCAGCATGGCTGCTACATCATACAGTGAGGAGTTTAGTCCAATAATAAATCAAAAGATGCCGGTGTGCAGGGAAGGGGCGGTATTACATCTCGCTCTTTAATGGCCCACGTGCTGTTTGTAGCTCCATTTGAAGGCAGAGTTTGAAGCCTGGATCTTATTGTGTTCAGTTATGGAAACAAAACTTGGGAGTGTTAATGCTGTTGCTTTGATACCACCCACTGGGTATGCAGAAATCCAGCAGTGGATCATTTAGCTATTGTGGTAGAAACACAACAGTAACAAAGACTGGGAGTTCACAATAGTATAGGCATACAATTTGGTGGTCGTCAATAACAGAAAAATAATAGCACTTTGTTTGTGCATTCCATTATGCTACATACGTCTGTTTGCTTGTGGACAAATTACAGTTACAATTTACTGATTTTCTGCTCATGAACCACAGCTGACCAGCACCAGCAAATGTACACTGATGTACCTTGTCAGCTGCTGTCCAACTGGGTCCTGTTAAAGGGAAAATATGGGCATTTTTCTCCTAGTAAACTGGCCGTTTGATGTAAATCTGCTCCATATTTTATGGCAAAATTTGTTGCATTTCAGTCTCAAATTACAAAGTGGTATTTCAGGATTTTCAGGATTGCACTGTAAAACTGTATGTACTAAATGTCACTTAGAGCCAAAGTCATTTATTCAGTTAGTTCAGCAGAAAATTTATTGGCTTTAACTGCTTTTATAATCAATCACTGGTTGAGTTCAAAGCAAAAATTCACTGGCTCCTGCTAGGTTTTCAAATGTGATTATTTTCTAATCTTCCTTTTTCCCTTTGAAGGCAAACTGAATCTCTTTGGCTTATAAACTGTTGGTCAGTATTCATTTATATATTCATTTGTCAGTCTTTAAGTTTAAAGAAAATTATGAAAACTGTCTTTCACAAGTTCCCAGAGCTCAAGGTGACTTTGCACATCAACAGAACAAAACACTGCACAGTTTCTCTGTTTACAGTGATTTAAAACAGAGAAAGCATAAAGGGTTTATGGAAAAGGGTGTATGATACCTTTGACATTTCTACTTGATAAATTTAATGAAAGAATCTTTATTTGTTGTTTCCCCACTCGTTTATTCGAGTGTTTCCTGTAATTGGTCTCCCATCTGTGTCCATTTGCCTCAGTTTTACAGTTACTGTCATTAGTGTCATCATTATTTAGTTGGTTAATGAGAGCAATGGGACACTTGGCCTTCCTCTCTGAACTGCTGTGTCGCTGAGGCAGGAAGGTGAATTAACTACTTCAGCATTAGTAGCTACTGTGGAGTCAAGAGTTGCGAGTCAAGATGTGTGTTGATTTTGCTCATTTGTAGGTTGGTGTGGACCATAGGGATTGAAGTTTTTCCTTTATTTTTAGACACAAATGTGTGATAATGTGAGTGCCAGATAACCAGCAATTGCAGTATGATTAATATTGATCAGGTAAATGCTGATTGCGAAGAGTAATTTCTATCCTGGGGGTATTTGTATTAGATCTTTTATTAGAATAGGGACTGGAAATCATCAGAAGTGAAATGATAGTTAAGTCATGATAAAATCTTTGTATTATAATTTGTCTTTCAGAATTTGAAAAGCAACCATCTCATTGATAAATTGATCATTTCAAGGATAGAACTACAAGCAGTATGTTAAAACATCTTTCTTTTAAGTCCTGGAAAGCTGTGAGTTTAATACTCTGCACATGGATGTCACTGCTTTCTTACCATGCAGTATGCCTGTAAAGCAGATTTTTTCTATTTGAATACATAAATTAAAGTG
>JAPZDZ010000017.1:3581921-3593978 GCA_029783805.1 Acanthurus tennentii | reverse complement strand
TAAACCACTTGACATTTTGCTTTTTTGAGCATTTTATGCATCACAGTGAGGGGAGTGGATGTGTGTGTGTGTGTGTGAGAGAGGGAAATGTTAGTATATGTGTGTGTGTGGGTGTGTGTGTGGGTGTGTGAGACAGCAGAGGACAAAGGACAGAAGCAGCGTTCTTGTAAATGACAGCAAGTGAATAGTAAACAGTAAATGTTGGAGGTGAAACAATCGATGATAAACAGAACAGACAGGTTTTAATTTTAGATTTGAAAATGCAGATTTAGAGTGAAATCAATAAAAATCAGCCCACTTCTGTTTTGTGTTGACCAGAGTAACAATTAGAGGACCCAAGTTACGAGACCTATATGTGTGTGTTCAGAAACACTACAGGAGACTACAACCTTCAGACTCTGCCGTGACAAAGGCAGAGGCTTGGAATTTTGATCAAGTTGCCTGCAATCTTTCTTCGGTGTGGAGAAATCCTGTTTGGCCTTGAGTTGTCTTACTGGCTCTTCTTTTCAGACGATAAACGGCTAATGCTATAACATCCACAGACATTCTTCTATGAGAGATGGAGTTTTGAGTTTCTTCTGTGAACGTTTAGTAATTTATGTGGTTTTAATAAATCTGGGTTAACAGCAGATTTATAGATTGAGGAGAAAAGATTCTGCACGTCATGCCAAGCTGAATGAAGGTTAGCTTGCCCATGGAGGAAAAAATAGAATAAATATTCCTCTTCTTGCAGGTAAGACCTGAAGCAGTTCATTACAGCACCTGAGAAGCCAAAGGTAGCGGTCAGCTGCGTCAAAACCAGCAGTGAAATCTAATATTTCCACAATAGAAAATGTGCAGCAGTCAGTACTCATTCGAATGTGATCCAGAAAGCTTAATAGCAGCTGTTTTGATACAGTAATGCAGGAAAAATCATGATGGCAATTTGTCAAAACATTTTAAATTGATTTAGATGTTGCTGTTGTCGACAATTTTCCTATGAGGGGTAAATCTGATATGAGTGTTTACTTGTTGAGCATAGATGGATCCAGCCCACTCTTTTTTTTTTTTTTAATAGGAGCCTCAGTGCTGCTGTTTTCAAGGCCTTTAAAAAGCATCTGATGAAAGGGATGCGTTTACTGTTTGTTTCTAAGTCATATTGTCATTAAAGAAGCTGGTAAGGAGGACATCTGTGCAGCAGATAGAGAAGCTAAGAAGCGACACACTTGATTGTAGCAGCGGTCTGTGAAATGTTTGCACAGCGAGAGCGACATGCAGCATAACAGCGTGGAACAAAAAGGTTCAAAATGTTTCCACAGACGTTTTTAACTCTGTTCTCTTGAGCAAGGCACCTGTTTCTGAACTCCTCAGCTGGATGCCCAGCAGTGGAAAAACTACATTTGTGCTGAGCAGCCGAGCAGCTCTCAGGTGTGTGTGCGTGTGTGTGTAGAAATGTGAGGCAGGCCACTGCTGAAGTGCTGAGAATGTGTGCTCAGCAAAACTGTGCCGTGGATAATTTAAAAGTTTAAAAAAGTGAACAGTGTTTTGCCCCAGGCGTTTGGGCTCTCTGGTGACTATAGCTGATACATTTCATCAATGCTGTAAAACTCTGACTTGTACATCCAGATCTGGGAAGGTTATTTCCCCTTTTTTTCTCACATATCAATCCTCGGCTGCTTTAACCTTTGCTTCCCTTCAGTAATGCCTAAACCCCGCTTTGTTTGCTTGTTGGTCATGCATTTTATCTCAGCAGCTGCTGTGACATTTAGTTTTTGGTGCTCGATACACCTCGGTGACATTACTCTCATCCCAGTGTCTTCTCGCAGCGTCATCTCCTCTTACCTCGATGCAGCACCGAGCTTGAATTTTGTATCACGGCAATGTCACCCAGTCGGACAGTGAAATGTATTACCTGCATGAATCAAGTTGTCATTTCCAATTTATGAGGGAGCTTAGCATTCATAGCACAGGTCTGGCTGGTGTGGGGGAGCCAGCTTTTTGAATCCCCTCAGCAGTGCCGAGTGCTGTTTCTCATTAAGGTCCTTGACACTGCAAAACAAACCGAAGGCACCTGCGCTCATCTGGTTACTCATTTTTCTTGAGAAAACACTGACTGTGTAAATAAGAAATGCAGCTGTGTTTTTGCACCGGACCCTGAGTATTTTTCCTGCTTATTCATCCACCAGCACAGTAGCCTTCACACATAATTCTCAGCTTATTTCCACCTGTGTGTGCAGCACCGGATAAATGGGAGTCACAGCTCACCACAAATGAAGCATTGCCCGATAAGTTCTCAAGTTCAGGAAAATAAACTTTTAACTTTCAGCAATCATTATAATGTCCTTTGAGAAAAGCGTTTGTTCTCTGAGCGAGTTAAAACAAAGGCTGAGAATTTTCTGCAAGCGCTGCTTGGCCTCAGACTGATCTGCCCCAGAACAGTTTGGGCTCAAGTCAGTACTGAAGTGAGGATGGAGCATCAGGCTTCTGTGCAGCAGCCAAATCTGTTGGCCGCTATTGATATCCCATTTCCTCTGTCACTCCTAAGCTGCTTTGCATTCAGAGGCTTTGCACTAAGCCCAGAGTGTCCAGCCCGTGGTCTGTAATACTGACTATACAGCTGGCTGTGCTGCTCCACAACAATCATTGAGTCCTTTATTATCCAGGAAACAAAAGCATAGCTAGTGCCACACTGGGAGCCTTCCAGCCCTGACATTTTAATTGTGCTTCTCTCATATTAGGTGGGATACAAACCAATTTGGCCATTGGTGTTAAATTCCTCACGCATTAATTCCTCTTTTGAATGTTTAGAAGCCGACATAATGGGTTTTTAGACTTGGCAGAAGATTGGAGGAAAAGAGGATCAAACACTGAACAGAAGAGAGGTTTTTATTTATTTATTTAAATTTATTTATTTAATTTTTTTTTTTTTTATGCGGCTGACAATTATAAACCTCCTGTTGAGCTTATCACACATTCAACAGCAGGAGCTGGAGATAAGGTGTTGAGTTATGGGTTAAGACAGCGCATGTCAGCATCTGAGAGACAAGCCTTTGATATGTTCCAATTTTCTTGCTCATGGACTTTGAGTCCACAAAGACAAGGTCCGCTAAAATACAGAAATAATGCTGAAAATCTGGTTCAAACACTCACTCTGCAGCATATTCACATCCTCGTGCCTCCAGCGTCACGGCATTCGTATGCAGCTCTCACTGGTCTTGGAGTCTGTTTTGTTTCAGTGGTTGAAAGTAAATAATGTTCGAGTCTGTCCCTGCAGTGGGGCTGTTGTTTGTTCACTAATAATAAAGCAAATGCAGGCACCTTTAAGTCAAAGTGGCAAGTGTGTTTGATGGATATAATTTGGTCCTGAGTGCCAGTTTTCCCTCTTTTAGACGTGAAAAGAGCACTATGTTGTTTGCCATCATCCTTTTTATTCCCTTTGTAGTTGTTATTGAGTGATATATACAGGTTATGTCTGGCTTTCAAATACTATTACCGCATCATGATGCTGCAATGTAAAGACTCTCTCAACACAGATTGTTTTGACAGCTTTCGCTTATATCAGCAGTCCTGAAAACGGCAAGTGATGCAGGCAGCTTCCCCGTCTTCCACCGCCAATCATTAAAAATCTGTAATATCGAAGGCGGCAGCGTGAAGGTTGGATGTCATCCCTGAGCTCTGGATGTGATTTATTCACCTCCTGATGTTTCTGCCGTCCGAGCTCATTTCTCTTAACTCGTGTACCTTCGATGCAACATCAAGACAGCAGACATCACAGTGTGAAAAACCACCTCACAGAAACACGTCTGTGTATCCGTTTTTTTCCCCCATCTTACTCTCTCAATGACTCACATACGCATAGTCACCCCCCCCCACCTTCCCCCCCGAGCAAGGTCACTCTACGCTGCACTAATGACTGCAATCAATTATGTGGTGCAACAATAAACGAGACTGAAACTCCCACATCTCTGTAGCCTTCCAGCGTTTTGCTCCGTCTTATAGAGGTCATGATTGTGAAGACAACAGAGCAGATGATTCACATCATTTCAAAGTTCCCGTGACCATCATGAAGAAATAGTACATTATAAGAAAACCTGCAATTGATTTCTTTAATGCATAATAATGCAGGCGCAGCTCCAACTGCAGCTCCTGGAGAAAAATACAGAATGGATTTTCTGCGTTGGAATAATGAACATGAACTGTCCAGACAGTTCTGGTACTGCAGCTAACAATTATTAATGATATATTTTTTTTTTTTTTTAAGATAGGAAAATAACCCTGATGACGTGCTGGTGATGTCATCAGAGGGGTTTAAGTTGGAATACAGGCTTTTTTTAGAAAGTTTTTTTTAACATAAAGCCTGCATTACAACTGCAGACAAGCATTTACAGGGAGACTCTGAAGGTGCATTGTGGGAATTGCAGGATCTAAGATTATCAAGCCTGACATATATTAAGGACTACATGTCAGGATATTGGTGGTTTCAGGTTGCTGGTTCCAGTGACAGATTTAAGTTATAATAGTGAATCTTTAATTTTTTATCTTTATCGCCACAACAATGGAGGAAACATTTGGTGAATGCCAGCAGGCCTCTAACCAGTTTGAACCTGCACTTTTATGATTTTTTTGTAAGAAAAGCAGCTTATCTTTACATTCAGCCCACAATTTTTTTTCAAATACTTTTTAAAAAATCAGATATCGAAAACCATTGTTCATATTTTCTTTCTAGCGACTAATTGATCAATTGCCTACTCTATGAGCTTGTAATGTTAAACTGATGTCCTGCCATCAGTCAATCAGTTGTCACAGCAACAGACAGCACCGAGCTGTAGCGTGATAAAAGCCTCCACTTCCTCTCGGTGGCTACCTTTCAGGCACTTGATAAATGTTTCACCACAGTGCAGAAGTATTTTAAGAGCTGTCTCCTCCTCCACACAAAGGTGATCATAATGTGGAGTCTTGGATCAGTGTGAGGCGTAATGGAGCAGGGACCAGTGCAGCAGAGCTCAGTATGAGCTTGCTAAATTGACTTCCCGGGGGGGTTACATTCAAAAGTCTTTAGCACTTAATGCTGCCATACAGCAGGCTGACTGCATCTCTTCCTACTGGTCTCTCTCAGTCTGTCTCTCTCTCTCTCCTCGCCATCACTGTGCTGTCATGACAACCAGTTCAGATTAGCAGATCATTAGCAATAAGCCCTGTGAATGGGTGTTAATAATAACTGTAATTATTACACTTCTGTGCTTTTTTTTCCCCCTTTGCTTTTCACACCTTAATGCATGTTTTTACTGCAATGTGCCATTTTGGAGTTATTCTTTCATTGACATGTTTTACTGGCCTTTTATCAGCAGGGAAGTCATTAAAATGATCTGCAGCACTGCTGGTGAACATAGTCGCGTTTCAGTCGCATTAAGTCCTATTCTTAGACTTTACTATGTTACATTAATATCACTAGGAAGGAGGGATGCAAATAAGCAACTGAGTCACCAGATTTGTCTGTAGTATATAAAGTATTTCAGGTGATGTTGCGTGTGTAGTGAGAAAAGGAGCTGCTGTGAGCCAAAAACATGGTGCAGATATGACATTTTAACAGTGCAGACAGTAAAATATTCAGATCTTTAATGGGATTTAATAGGTTTTTCTGAGTTTAGCACCAGATATGTAAGTTACTTCAGGTTAAAGTCTGACAGATGTTCCACAGATGTTATTTTTTACATCATGTTCTGATAATGAGACCTTGCAATGTGCTGAGTTGACAGCAGAGATGACAATTAGAAGCTGTTGTTTGAGACCAAAATGTCAAAGAGGGCTTATCATATTTTGGCCAACAGCTTTGCCATTGTTTGTCATAGACATTTCAAACAAATGGGATCAGAATGACCCTGTGAGGTGGTTTTGTCTGTTTGATTTGTCTCTTTTCTCATCACAGGGTCAGAGCAGACCAACCGCAGAACTCAGTGAGAGTAGATATGTGATTACAGCATGAATATTAAAGCGAGACCACTATAAAATCTGTCTCGCGGCTGTGAGCTGTCTAGGAAACGACCTCACATGTGATCTCATAAGCGACCTTTAAGCAGTGTATTATGCAAATCATTTGGTAACCATGGTAACATGTATGTAGCGAAAGGCATGGTGTTATCCACATGTTTTAGCAGTTAAGTAAACGCGGATAACTAAAGGGTACCAACACAATCACCATCTCCCACTGTAATGTTACAGAGCAAAAGCCTCTCAAACAAACACATAATGAGAAGCTGAAGCAACTGCAGCTAAAACTGCTGTCAGTCATCAAGTTACCTTAGTTTGTTTCGATTCAAAGCAAGGTTTAAGTAGAATTTTTTCCTAATTATACGATCTACTTTCATCTCACCTCTTTCTGGCATCAAATTGAACTTTAATCTTTTGCCTTATTGTTGAATCACTAGACTGTGGTTTGTTTTGGCCAATTAGTTTCTGCTAACCACAAATTAACACTGAATATTTCCCACTGCTGGAGCTGCATCGCTGCAACTTAACACCATGATCCCATGCTTTAATATCCTGTCGGAAGTGTAACATATCCAGCAGAAGACTTCTCCGGAGGACTAATGTAATTCAAAGTGACACAACAGCATGAAACGAAACAGCCATCTTTCAATTTTCTCAGAGGTGAAGTTAGGTTGCAGGATTTCGTGAGGTGCATTTCCAAATGAGGATATCAGTTATTCTGGGCTCTGGCGAAATGAGCGTACAGTCGTTTTGGAGGATTATGAAACCAATAGCACCCACCTCAGGAAATGACAGAGGTGAAAACAAGCTAATCTGCAAACAGGAAGAGGGGAGCGAGGTGCGATCAAGGTCTAGGAAGGAGGATGAATATGATGATTTAGTGGTTTTGATGGAGGAGGAGGAGATGCAGAGGAGATTGAGTGGCTTTAGGGAGACTGAGAGCGATAGGAGCTTAGCTGTCAATAAGTTAGAGGCGAGCTGTGAAAAGAGGAATCCTACAGCCCATCAAAAAGAAAAAGACAGAGAAAAGTAAAGGTAGTTCAGGATAATATGAAGAAATGACATGGGAGTGTGGGAAACTTGAAATGAGGACTTGCACAGACGAAAAACAATAAAAAAGCCAGGAGGATGGAGAGTGGGGCAGAGAGAGACGGCGAGGGAGGTGGTGAGAAAATATAAAGATGGATCAAGCATCCACTGAAGTAGAGAAGGAGAGAGTGATTGAGAGGGAGGAGGTGTGGAAAAGCAGCCATGATTAGATGGATTCTACTGGACCATGAGATTGATGACTCTGCTTCAGAGAGAAAAGAAGCGAGGGGAGTGAAAGGGAGGGAAGAGATAGTAGAAATGGATGTGGCGGGTGGGGGGGGGGGATAACAGAAAAGTCTTGATGAAAAGAAATGCCCCGCAAGACAAAATCCGGAGTCTGATAAAAGAAGTCGGGTTTATCTTAGCCCTTCCATCTTTAAAACAGAGCACAAGCGTATTTTTTTTGCACATTTCAGTATCTCTAATAGGATCAACATTTTTTTTTTTTTGTTCATCATTTATGCACGGTAAAAAAAAATGTATCTCCCCAGAATACGAACAGTGCTGCTGCTACATCTAAGGAGATTATGTCTATGGCAAATAAAAGTCTTGTTTGTAAAGAAGGATTAGATTAAGACTGGCTTTCAGTCATCAAAAGTTCCTTGGATCCTGTATCCATCAATGTCTTTGAATATAGTGAGCATGCAGCGTTTGAGTATAATAAATATGTGTTTTTTCCATATTTAGGGCTTAAATTCACCTCTTATGGTCTGTCAGTGTGTCCAATTAGAGCAGGGATTCTCAGAGGTCCTTAGCAGCGCCAAATCCAGCTAACGAAGGAGCAGCTCATTACAGAGTCAAATATGTAAAATCCACACAGCAAGTTCTGTGTGACACCGAGGTATTGAAAGGATGGAGATGGAAGGAGAAGATGTGGAGTGAGACCAGGAGAATGAGAGGAGGTCGGATATTAATCTTTTCCCATGAGAATGTTTCACTTTCACCTTCTCTGCCTTGATCCCCCTGCCTCTCTGTCTCATCCCGCCTCCTCCTCTTCCTCCTCCTCCTCCTCTCAGACTGCCCGAGTGGCTCTGATTTTCCAGTCTGTGTCTGGTCCAGGGGGGATAAGAGGGAGATAAACAGCGTTTGCAAACAGAAAGTAGTCAGAGCTGAGGCAAAGCAGGCCCTATCAATGGAGAGAGTTTCCCGGGATATTCACTTTCTTCAGACCACAGAGCTCTTATCAGGGGCCGTAATGGAAAGATAGGCTAACTGACTGTGGCGCCTTGCCGCCTGCTAGCAAGTGGTCTGATGTTATGGGCTGTAATGAATGGGGAATAAAAAATATTGTTAAATATGTCACGCCCTTTGCTGCAATAAAAGCCTTATCATAAAAATATGTTAGAAGTTACACCTCCAATCAAGGGGCTTATCTTCCTGCTGCAGTTTTATTATGTAGTTATGATTTATGTCTCCACTCACTGTCTGTTTTTTCACCCTTTTTCAGATGCTGTCGCACTGAGCTGAAGGCGTTCCTGCGTGCTGCGATGGAACACAGTAAGACCTCGGACATGATAAGGAGTCTCAGCAGTGCTCATTTTCAATCACAACACCAACACTAGAGAGTAGAGACGTCCATTATCTAAAATTAATGTCAGCTGTGTTGCGGAGGCAGCCTCAAGCTGCGCCGCCAGATCTGAGACAACCCATGGAGGCGTGGCCTCAACGTTTCCAACGCAGCTGCCACTGGTAACGACAGCCGAGTGAACAGCGATGCCTTCTAAGGTTTCCTGCTTATACTTGCTGACAGTGGTTTGCTGGGCCAGCGCTCTGTGGTACCTGAGTGTGTCCCGCCCATCCACTTCCTACGTGGGCCAGATGACCATCCCGATACGCAAAACGCCCAAGGTGAACAAGAACGCCACCTTCAGCAACATCCGCACACGCTCACTGAATCCTCACGATTTCGGCTACCTGATCAACGAGGCCAAGAAGTGTGAGGCAGAGCCCCCGTTCCTCGTCATCCTGATAAGCACCACCCACAAGGAATTTGACGCCCGTCAGGCCATCAGAGAGACATGGGGTGACGAGAGCACGTTCCCGGATGTGCGCGTGGTCACGCTCTTCTTGTTGGGCCGCAGCACTGATGCTGTCCTCAACCAGATGGTGGAGCAGGAGAGTCAGATCTTCCATGACATCGTAGTGGAGGATTTTATCGACTCTTACCACAACCTGACGCTCAAGACGCTGATGGGAATGCGCTGGGTGGCCACGTTTTGCTCTAAGGCTCAATATGTCCTCAAGACGGACAGTGACATCTTTGTCAACATGGAGAACCTCATTTACAACCTCTTGAAGCCCACTACCAAGCCCAGGAGGAGGTACTTCACTGGCTACGTCATCAACGGTGGGCCGATCAGAGACATGCGCAGCAAGTGGTACATGCCGAGGGATCTGTACCCAGAGAGCAAGTACCCGCCCTTCTGCTCCGGCACCGGCTACGTCTTCTCCGCAGATGTGGCCGAGCTCATATACAAGACCTCCTTACACACCAGGCTGCTGCACCTGGAGGACGTGTACGTGGGCGTGTGTCTCCGCAAGCTTGGCATCCACCCCTTCCAAAACAGCGGCTTCAACCACTGGAAGATGGCCTACAGCCTTTGCCGCTACCGCCGGGTGGTCACCGTCCACCAAATCTCCCCCGAGGAGATGCACCGCATCTGGAACGACATGACGAGCAAGAAACACCTTAAATGTTAGCAGGACTGTTAGCACTAGCGCCGGCGAGAGAGTCAGGAGGGAATTGAATGTCCTCTTATCCCCTGCTTCTCTGTTATTGGCAAATACTGTACAGCACGTAGCACTGAGCTGAAGGAACAGTATTGACAAAGCATGCAGGACTTTGCCCAGGCACTGATTGCTTTGCCAAGAGTATCGAGGGTGCAAGGCCAAAGCAAACTCCTCTGTATTCTAAGTCCCCCCCTCACTTCAAGTGTTTATGAGCAGCTACTCAGCTCAGACTCACTAAATAGGCACAAAGTTGAAAATATGTTTTCCAAAAATGTGCAAAATGTTCTGCCAGGTGGTCGTCGTTGCCAGCAGCACCGTGATTTTTTATAGGAAAATACAAGACAGAAAGCTAGAGCACTCGTTTATACAAGACACAAACTGTCCCCAGTTACTCAACTGCAGATTACAAAAATGCCAACATTCTTCTTTGAACCCAGACATCCACCTCTTGGGTTACTCACAAGCTCTAGTCATGAATGTTCCTCATTTGTTTTCCGTTGTTGTACTTTCTGAACAAGGTGTTGATGTTGGATGTACTGCGGCACTGCAGCAGCTGCCGTCATCGTGAGAAGCATGGTGAGTTTATGGCGCGATCACTAATTTGAATGGACTGAAACACGTGTGACATCTAGGAAAGCGGCGGATTAGAACTGCTGAAGACCGAAAGTGTTATTTTCTTTTTGAGAATCAGACATATTTTCTTACAACAGCTCCACAGATCTTTGTAATGTGCAATGAAAAATATGTGTTGGAAAAGTATCCGAACGACGTGCGGAAAATCGGCTGCTTGCATTCCCAAGTGAATGTTACTTCTGTTAATGTGTAATGTGCAGTTATTTGTCTGAGGCAGTGCTGCGAGCAGGCTGCAGACTATTATATTTTCTATTACTTGAACATGAAGGAGAACAGATGTACTGTAAGAGCGGTATGAACCGAGGAAGATATTACACTTTGCTTTCTTTTCATTTACTTGAAATTAAATAAACCGCTTTTATAAGATGTGATATTGTATTTCTTGCAAAAAAAAAAAAAAAAAAAACAATGTAGAAGTTTTTATTCTGCTTGACTTGATGTCCATAATTTGCGAGTTAATACACCAACAAAATGGATTACTCTCTCTGGTGCTTGTGCGCAGCTATTTGAAAACATGAGTCGTAGAAATGAAAGCGCAGCTCATTCAGCAGCAGCTGTGCTCGGGTCGAAGCTCTCAACACGCCGCTGTCGGCCGAACGCTGAGTGCCTGCTGAAATCTCTGTGCGACAGGAAGCAACACGGCCGAGCTCTTTTTCAATGCAGGTGTTGGTGTGTTGAAGTGGCGAGCAGCTTGTGATTAAATCAAATGTAGCATCTGTGTAATTGGCAGCTGAATGGCTGTTTTCAACCATGATGTCTTAACAAGGCAAGGGGATTTTTTTTTTTCACGGTAAAATGCAGCGCAGAGGCTTGTGTGCCATCTATTCGTTTAATTATTTCAGTCCATCTGAACAAAATGACAACACAAATTAACCAATTACTGCAATTTTTTGTCCAAGTCAAATGGAATATGTCTGCTTGTCTACCCAAAAATGGGTAATGGAATAAACGAAAGCAAAAAAAAGAGCCTTATTTCTGCTAATTGAACGCACCTTGCAGGAGGATGCGGAGTGAAAAAGAACATATTTACAGTCCCACTAAAAGTGTGTTTTGCTTGTTGTTCCTTCATTTGTGTGTTTGAGTTTCTCTGTGCAGAATTTGACACCAGAAGGCTGATTTTTTTTTTTTTTTTTTTTTTTTTTTTTTTTTGCCTTCATCTGCTCAACTTCAAAAGCAAGTCACAGTGAGTTATGAAACTTACAGAAGTGTGACTTAGAAACTTCTAGGTCACATCAAAAACTGAGATTGAACCCCTGAGTTATGTGGAGTCGCTTTGTACGGAAAAGAGAACATTAAAACCGAGCCTCAACTGTTTTTACAAATCTGTTCTCGTGTTATAATCTGTTCTCCTTGATTGCACAGTTAAGTTAAGTTTGCACATGGAATTACAATCCATGTCCATGTGCAGAAATCCGAATCCGCACAGATTGTTAATCCATGCACCCGGATTTGTAAACTGAGATTTAGGCTCTTTTTTATTCATCAGCTGACACTAGGGGGAGCTCTGTTTTTTCTTCTCCAGTAGGTCAGTCTTTGCATGTTGATGTCTGGATTTTTCACCAAGGGAGAAGGATGGGATTATGGTCAGCTTCAGGGATTTAGATGATTTCAGAGAAGTACAGTTAATGACGGCTGCTA
>JAPZDZ010000017.1:3566574-3581821 GCA_029783805.1 Acanthurus tennentii | reverse complement strand
AAGGGAGAAGGATGGGATTATGGTCAGCTTCAGGGATTTAGATGATTTCAGAGAAGTACAGTTAATGACGGCTGCTAATCTTTGCTGTCAGGGTCACCAGTGAAAATAGACAGACTGTAGCCTGGTTTATAAATACGAGTGAACAGGTGCGTTATTAAACTCAGACGGAAATATTGTGTCTGGCAATAAAAAAGTCTGGATGCAAAAACCCGCAGGTGAAATCTTGCAGTGAGCTATTGTCTGAGGACTATTTTTTCAAAGAATGTGAGTTATTGATTTTATGAAACATAATTATGTCAAACAGAGACATCATGCACAGGAAAATCTCACATCCTCCTCTGGAGATGTGGTAATATGTGATCTTCGGTGTAGTTGATTTAACATCACTGCAATGTTCAGCCGACTGCAGATATTTCTGGTGAGTCTAATCAGGTTTATATCTTCATGTGTCATCAGCAGTGAATCTGTGAGGGTTATTATCTGTAATGAACCGTCACTGTGATCTGAAATCTTTCCCTTTCTGGGTTATTTTGTTTTTCTTAAAGATGAAAACAGTAAAACAGTCAATTTCCCATTTTTTTGATTGTTAATGTGTTGTTTTCCCTGAGAGCATTTTAGCTTTAGCATGAAGCATCTCAGATGTATAGATACATGTGCTGTGAGTGAGTTGCTCTGGCCTCTCATACCTACAGGTGTGTGTGAATGTGTGTGTGTGTGTGCTTAAGATTTGTGAACTCTTTGTTCCAGGCATCATCATCCGAGGGAGCAGCAACACTCCTGTGGGATTTGGTGCCGGAGAAATGAAAAATGTCTTCTGTTCGGTACTTGCAAAGATAAACATAAAAATGTGGGAAGCACTTGTGGCGAAGCGCCTTCCTCAAACACTTTCAGCTCGCAAAAAAAAATCTTGTGGGAGTTTGTAGGCAGAAAACACACCGTCGCTGTTATGATTTCTTCAAAATGAAACTATTCCCCGTTGGCGTCTTTACGTCAAATACTTTTTTTTTGATCAGTTTCGAGAACAGTTTTTTTTGAGACCAAAATATAATTGAAACAGTTTTTATTCCAGTTTTGTCAGTTTCGGGTGCATGTGTTCTTTAGGTCTATTGTGTGTGAAAGAAAAACATTCAAGCCCCTTAAAAGCTGCCGTATGTTATCACTTAATGACTTTATGTTGTTCTGAAAAACGTATGAACACAGTCTCCCCAGTAGTATACATGTAAAGTAATTGTTAATTCCCAGCTTCTTATCCTCAGTGCTGTGTTTTGAATTCGTCTGATAACCCCCCATGGCATATGCAATTTGATACAATATGCTGAGTAATAGAAAGTCTGCTCTGTAATTGGCCAAACAACCCAGTGGTAGAGCATTTAAAAGGCTAAAGCTTGGGGAACATGAAAAGCGAGTGATTATTCCGGGGCTTGTGGTAAATGAACCTCATAACGAGCGAGGCGGGGTGTTAGACAATTGGGAACGCTCCGATTTCAAAACAATGCATCGGAAGGCAGGCCTGCGGAGCCCTGAGTAGAAATTAGAAGGGAAAAAAAAAAACTATCAGGACGCAGAGTAGACCTTGGTTTGGCATTGTGGTCTGCTTAGATGAAGCAAAAAAGGGCTGGAGGCAAGTTTCTTAATGCAGCATAATCCGCTTCAGAGAACATCTCAGGAAAAAGCAGCATTCTTTTAATCTTCATATTCATATTCTTATGCATATTCTCCTGCCCTAAATTTGTTCTCCTCAGCCCTTCAGCTAGCACGGCCTCGTCGTGACCCGTCCTTTTAGGCACAGAGGATGCTCACGAGAAAACAGCCATGGAATAAATTGGTGGTGTGCAATCTGCCATCTGTGCAGGCGCAGTTATACCAAGGTGAGAAAAGGGGGCTGGTGGAGAGCAGCAGGGGGGCCGCTGATGATCCTTTTCTCTTTTTTCTTTTTTGTGCAGGGGATTGTCATTGGATGCATCACAATGCTGCAGATTTCTGGATATTGGCAATTGGCTGGACATTCAACAAGACCCAAAGTGATGCAGGATGCTTTCAGGTGCTTGATTATTAGCTGTCATGTTTGGACGCACAGTTTTGTGTCTCAGTGTAGGTGGCAAGTTTTTGAATGCTTAAAAAAAACAGCTTTTTTGTCCATTTTTTGTGTTTTTTCTTCAGTATTTTTAATATTCCTGCTTAACAGAAAGCTTCTCCTCTCTGGATGTTTGGTATCTTCCAGCTACAGGGCTTAATTTTAGCTTAGCACCATCGTAACCCTCTGCAGGCTTTTCTTCCGCTGCTTTGCTAGCTTATTTCAGCTACTTAAAGTGATAGTTTGCAGGCGAAGCTGTGCAAAAATACAGCCAAAGGAAAACTACAGCACTGCCTGGTGATCAAACTAAAACGGGATTAATTCAGGTTGCATCACCTGATATATTATGTTCCACCTCCACCAGTACGATCAATGTTAGACGTTTCATTTTAGAAATTCCAAAAACATGTTCAGGTTGAGCTTCACCTCACAGAACTCGGACACATGAGGCCTGTGCATGTTTTCATCCCTGCTCATGCATGCACAGCAGTTCTTCCACCTGGAGGAAACCTGCAGGTGAACTTTGTATTTGCTTGCTCCTCACTCAGACTCAAAGGTCAAAACTAGATGCAGCCCAGCAGTCAGAAGCACAGGAGCCATTAATCTTCGTCCTGTCTGCCGCGTTTCAAACATCTGATAAATATACATCAAAGAAAAGTCGATTTTGGACGCTGGCTGCCTCTGAGACTGAACATTTAAATTTGTTTTGAAATTTTCGTCTCTGTAAAGCAAATCGATGGCAGCGGGGCAGAATAAGCTGCAGACTTGTGCACTCGGTGTTGCACGGCTGCATAAGTGACGCACTCGCCACTTGCCGTTTCAAAGACAGCCACGTTCTCTGTGGCTCAAATCTCACAATCCTTCCAAGTGTGTGTCCACCAGCAAGAAGTTAACCTCTGCTGCAGAACAACACAGATATGTAAAACAAAACTTTAATATTGATATCTGACATTAATATTGATATCTGTCCTTGTCAATGACAGCATTTCAGCAGCATGAATTATTTTCTGTCATCCATAACAGATAGATTGGATTTAAATAGGAAGCATACATCAGGCCGTGAGGCAGGGGCTTGACAGAGATAAGTGTGACAGCCAAGCTGAATTTCAATTGCGTGGGCGATAAATTAACTCTTAATGCCCTGGGACGGAGCAGATCTCCTGGAACTGAAGGAGGCATGGAGCTCAAACTCACCTCTCATATCAG
Organism: Acanthurus tennentii; assembly: GCA_029783805.1. Classification (NCBI taxonomy): domain Eukaryota; kingdom Metazoa; phylum Chordata; class Actinopteri; order Acanthuriformes; family Acanthuridae; genus Acanthurus; species Acanthurus tennentii. The sequence goes on along the minus strand of JAPZDZ010000017.1, from coordinate 3,578,541 downwards.
CAGGCTCATATTTATGACCAGCTGCAAGCCTGGGAGGAATATTTGCATGAGCGTGGAGTCTCATCAATACCTGATACGCTTGTGAATATAAAGATCGCAGCAGGTGAAAGAACAAGGTATCTGTCAGATGCTTTGCTGTGTATTTGATGTCGGTATTTTTATCATTTAGAATACCTGGGGAAGGTATGCAGCACATGTTTATCCATCTCAAGGCTTACAAAGTATGCTGAGTCTCTGAGTTTCTCTGTTTGATGTGCTGCATGTGAAGTTGTTTGTATTTTTCGCTCCTGAATGCATTCAGGCAAACAGCAGAGTCTCCTCAGACTGACCACAAGCTACTGAGGCAGCTCTGCACTTTACAGCATCGTATATAACAACGGCTTCCAACATTTATATCTGACTTCCACATCCAGCTGAGCTCAGGTCGTCCATCTTCCTCATCCATCATGTTCCAAATGTGTTTATTTTGACTTTTTTCCAGTGGAAGTAACCTTATGTAAGAGATAGCTTTGCTTGAATGTCAATTCTGCCTTAGTACTTAAAGCAAACTGTTTTAGCAGCAGAGACCAGACGCCCCATCCATTTATCAAATCACTTTTGGCTACCTTTCTATGTATTTATTTATTTATTCAGTAATTTAATGTAATTTTGTCAACAAATAATCTGTCCCTTTCATATAATTGATTCAGCCATTTGCCATTTACGTTAAGCTAATTAGCCTAATCAGGCCGTCTAGCCATTACTTAAAAACAAACTATTTTAGCTGTTTATCCAGCAATTTAATGTAATTATTTCAACCATTAATCCATCGCATTTGGCTAATTATTACGGCTAATTAACCATTCTTAATAATAGTGTGGGTTTTTTTTAAGAAATATACACTGGATGAACATTTTTAATGTCTATATAACTGAAGTGTTTATTATCAAAAAGTTTATATTCCATGGAAGTAGTCAGTGTTTGGAAAATACATGATTTTGACTTTGTTTACCTGTGAATCCGCACTAGCAGTGTTTTGCAGAGAATCTAGTTTGCTAACTAGTTTTCAGTGAATGATGGCTGTAGACCACAGGGTTAGCATATCGTAGCTGGCAGCTAACATAAGTTAATGTGACAGTAAATTTATTGTAGTTCACACAAGAGCTGTCAATAGGATGTTTAATTTTCCTTTGAAGCATAAATATTTGTATACATTTTTTCTTGTAATTATAATTTTGTCACATTGTTTGTATGGATCATGCAGGCTCGTGTTAAGACAGAGATGAACAAACACAGCTTCTTTGCTCATTACTCTGAGGCTTGGAAACTCATTTATCCAGCATGTCACGCCTTCACGTTTCAAAATCTTTGCATATAAAATAACACACTTAAATATGCATGGGCGACACAACTTCCTGAGAAAATACAAAGCTGGTGATTGCAATCTTGTCACATCTATTTTCAAACTCTAGAGATTCAGATTTTGGCCACTTTGAATTCATCTTCCAGCGAATGTGATGGGACGACACTAAATCCTTGTTGTCTTAATTAGAGCTCAGTGAAATGAAGCTGTCAAGGCCTGAAGCTCCGTCGTTAGACACTTTTGGGAAAATGGTTAATGAGTTACTGTTTGTGCAGAGAGAAGAGAATCAAACTCTTGAAAACATGAATTTTTATTCTTTTGACAGTTAAACTTAAGGATTCTTAACTTCTCACCCGGACAGAGCTGCTTTGATCCTTGTTTTCTCTTTGTTGGCCAGCTTTTTCAATGTGAAACCACCAGACTGACTTTTATTGAAGGTGTGAAACAGTTTCATCAGAACAGAACTTTCTTTTTTAATAATTTTTCCTGTCTCTTAATTGTAATATTATTATATATATATGTATAGTTTTTTGAGAATTTTCAATGTTTTCTGACCATCAAAACAAGGTTCTTATTATTATGAACTAATAATATCTGTTTTCTAGTTTATACTCCATTAAAACTGTGTGTCATGGTTACAAAATATCTTAATTATCCGTTGTCTTATGGATGCAACATTGCTTTCTTAGCCCTTTTTAGTTGGAGCCAAGAAATTATTTGCTGAGCATGAGGCATTTTTTTTTCTATTTTTCATAATCATGCTCGTCTCAGCTAATTGGCTCTCTCTCTTTTTAACAGATAGATATAAATATGGTGCCAATACTCTAATCTGATTCTCAGCTGGAAAGTGTAAGAGGTAAAATTATTCCTGTCTGATATCTGACAGCCGTATTTGAACTTTTTTCCTTTCAAACGTTTCTTTCTTTCTCATTGCACAGATTAAAGCCTTCTAGCCTTTTTTAAGCGGGTAATTAATTTTAATTAAGCTCCTGCAACCCACTACACACAAACTTTGATGCATTGATTTATCTGGTTTGGTCACTTTTACATCTCATGCGTCACGTCTGCGACAGAGAACCGAGTCACTTTCGTCCACACAGTGTGCATTGCAGTGTGTTTGCAGACCAAACATGGACTCTTTCAGTCAGAAGCTGTGGCACGAGACACCGGCAGGGACCCGCGGGGAGTTCATTGCCTCATTTGGGATGTAATTAATCTCAATTAAAACCACATCCATCTCACTCCTTACCTGACCCACATCTCACTTGCAATTTTGCGCTTCAGAAACTCAAACCTCTGGGAACACGCCCGAGGAGACGGGGAGGAAAAGGAAGAAAAAGATGACTGCTTTCCTGGAGAGTTAAGGACAGAAATAAAGAGGAAAGAGCGCAGATCGGTGGCCGAAGAAGACTTACGAGCTCACCTTTAACTCATAAAGGTGTTTTACAAGAATAATCGCAGGATTTAACCGCATACTTGTTGGCTTTTTCTCTACATCTCAATTTGGTTTCTCGCCTTTCGCTCTCTGGCCTAATTTCCTCTTTCTCCCACCACTTTTTCCCATCTCTCCCTGCTTCAGATGATCTAAGCCAGGCTTAAGCCTCCATCTACTCTCTGTGTCTGCGTCTCCCACAGTTCCCCCCCCCAATCTGATGCTGTGCTTACTGCGACGCCCGAGAAATCCTCAGCAGATGCCTGGGAGCCTGTTTGGCTTGTTCCATGCTGTTGACAGACAACACAGCTTTAAACGTGAAAACAAGGCTATTTCGAGCAGCTTTTGCAGAGACGGGATGCATGAATTTTTAGACAGAGAGAGAGAGTGAGGGGTAAAAAAAAAAAAAAAAAACCCTCACAGATGTTTTTTTGTTTGACTTGTTTGACATTTTTCTCCGAACTTGTCAACACGGAAATGCTTTGTGAGAGCAGCATGGAAGAAAATGCAAACATTTTGTGCCTGTCATGTTGAGAGCTTTTATGCTAAGTCGCGAAATTTACTGCACACGGATACGCGTCGGGAAATAAGTTCCCATTGATGTGGATTTTACAGCGACTGTCGTACATTTACTAATTAGTTGTAGCTCAAAGCTTTTGCTACTTGTTAAATTTTTTTTGGCAAGGTGAAAGGAACAGCCAGTGCTGAAGTATATATTCAAGTCGCTGCCAATTCAAGTGGTAGCTTTATAAAATGCCACCTCTGAACAGATTAGCTGTATGCTTTTGATGAGATGCACAAATTCTGAGAGAATTCACTCAGTATGAGTCCTGGTTTTATTTGAAGTGGACCCTTTGAGACTAATTCATTTATTTTACTGCTTTTTCATAGCTTTGGACATTAATTGTGCTCTTGGAATGCGACAAAACGGATTAAACGAAGTCCGACAGGGTGAAATAAACAGCCAAGGATCTTTGGAAAAACATCTTTATTGGCAAATTCTGCAGCTCAACAGTTTTGTCCAACAGTCAGAGCCACAGGGGGAAGCAGTGTGTCTCTAAAGCAGCGAGCTGATGGTGTGGAGGTTGGAGAGGTGGATGTGTTTGTGTATCACTGTCATGTAGGAGACCTGAGCTCATTACTATCTAACTAACATCATCTTTTTCTTCATTTAATACCTCGTTTAGATGCCTCACTTTTTCTTTTAACCCTCTTGGGTCACCTTTTTTCTTTCTTGGCCTCAATATCTCAAACGCTGTTATGCCGCATTTCCATGCCAGATCTTGATTGGCTCTTTAATGTGCTCTTGACACTACTTTACCTGTTTTAAAGGGGTTGGACTGTGAAAGTCAGCGAGTCTGCAAACTGAAAGCTTGAACTAAAACATTAGTGCATTTTGTTCCTTTTTTGCATTAAATAAGAAAAAGATTCAGCAAAAAAACAAACTTTAAAAGACACATTTTTGCTCCTGTGCAAACTAGCTTGACTGCAGTCAAACCTAAAGTTACAGTACATGTCAAAATAAAACTCCTCTAACCAAACATTAGTTACCATCTGCAAATGTGAATTTTTTTGCATTTGACTGTGAAAAATTGTAACTTTACTTGTAAGATTTTTAAGATGCTTAAAATCCGTCTGACTGTTCGTGTTTCTTGCTCTGACTCTTTTGAGCGACGTCACTGCGTTCCAGGATCTCAGAAATGAGCTCGATGACAAATACTAATAATTGAAATTATCCTCTAACAGCCACTGGATCTCCACATGATTTGTTTTAACATGCGCGATGTTGTGTCGCTCTGCGCCCCGCCTGACCTCTTGTAATCATCTCATCTCGCTTGTCAATTACTCTCCCTGCCATCCCTGGACTGATAAGCTTGCTCTGATGCAGAGCTTCCCATTTATCACACAGATCTGTGCTCAACGCGGGTTTGACTGACAACGTGAAGCCTGCAGAGATGAAGAATCCTGCATGGTGTCAAGGCTAGCTTTACAATCAAACCTCAAGTGTCCTGGAGATTAATAGCTGCCATTATTCATACTCGACTCAAGGAGCCATGTGTGTGTTGTTTACGCGAGTGTATTCATGTGTCTGTGTGAGTGAGAGAGATGAATACAGACCAAACAAATTATATTACCTCTACAGAGGCTCTACAGCTGATAAAAGTTTTTAGGGATAAACAAACTGTGTTTTTCCTTTGTTGCTCTGAAAAGTGGGTGGAGGGGGGAGCGATCCTCCGTTAGCTGGCAGGCAGATGTGCAGAGGGGACCACAAGGTCAACCGCTACATCACATCGGAGGCCTCTTCCTCACTGCTATCGCTCCCAATTTACTTAATACAGGAGAGCTGTTCTTCCCTGCCTCCTGGAAGATAATCGACAATGAAATTAAGTGGCGGTGAGACCGTGTCAGCGGGGGATTGTGGAGGATGTGACGGCTCAGGGCTGATGGGAGATAATCGCAGGACACAATAACCGTTGCCAAGAGAATCGCTCCGGGCTGCTTTATGGTCGTAATGGGTGTAACCTTGTCTGACACTGTAAGGTAAAGTCACATACGTGGGCGCATACATTTGGTCTGGGTGCGTGGACACACACACACGCACACACACACATATGCACACATAAGCTCATGGGTACAAACTCCTGCAAACACATCAGATCACTTGCATCCCTCTCGCTCACACATGTGAATTATGTCACTGTCAGCTCAGAGTCGCCCCCCTCCCCCATGCTCCCTGGAGCGATATTGACTCCAACACACACTTAAACACACACAAACACACACACTTGTAAGGAGTGTACACTTACCCAATCATGACAAATCACCTTTTCCACTGGCTGTCCCACCTCAGGGGGTTGTTACAACAGTGTCAGCTCTGATGAGGAAAGATGCGACTCACCGACATGGAATCATTGAACCCTGCGACCGCTTTTACTTTCATGTTACCAAGCTGCTTTATTTTATCACACGTTTGAGGTTTTGTTGCAGAGATTGCAGGCAAACAAAGTTTGTCAGGAAACGACTTTAATCTGGTTCCTTTTTTATCTCGGTTCTTTTATGTTTCGGGGCTGTTGGGGGGTTTTATTCTGAGTGAAGCAGCTGTTAAAATTCTCTCCATTTGATCAGTTTCACTCCACAGTTTGTTTGACTTTGAATTGTAATGTTTGACTTTAGATTTTAAACCTGCATTGCTGTATTTTTTTTACATGTTAATTGCAAATTGGGGGAACAATCAGAACACATTTTTGGCATTTGCAGCAAATCCTTCATTTTGTTAGCATTCAGCTGGCTAAACAGGGTAAAAGACCAGTGTCTGTCAGTGCTAATTACTTATGCAAATAGGCACAGCTCAGTAATTACACCCTGCCAACTCTATAACAACATACAAATGCACACACACTGAAGCTGCTGCAGAAGTTCAACCTTGAAAGATAAAATAGCTTCATCTGTAGCTAAAACTATAATTGTTATACAGAATAAAAAAGTTGACACACGACACCGCAGCTCTGTTTTTACACATAATAACAGTAATTAGTTAGAAATGAAGGTAGTTGTCGCTCTGTTAGTTCTCTGTAACCACCTGTCTCACCATTCATCACGTAATACAACTGAATGTTGTAGTGATGATGGCAGGTGACGTGTCTGCAGGTCCACTCAAGTTCCTCTCAGTGCTTCTGCATCTTTTCTCTCATTGGTTGAGTTTCATGTTGTTTATTAACTTCCTGTACGGATGCAGCAGACCGTCAGGGCCCAAAATAGAGGCAGGGAATAAGTGAAATTAATCTGCACCATAAATTAAAAGTTAAAAAAAAAATAAAACTAAACTGTGCCAAACAAGAAAATGTAGACTTATTACAATGTGGAAATTAGTAAACATTAAATAATTAGAAATGACATAAATAATTAAAAATAATGGCATTAAATAAGTAGTTAAAGAAAATTATAGTTTTAGTTAAATTGCTCATAATGCTCTTTATGCTTTATTGGATTTAATGCTAATTAATGATTTGTTATCTAATTTTTTTCTTTTCCAGCTCACTTTTTGGCCAATAGCTGCAGCTGTCTGTTGTGTAACTTGTTTTTATGTTACTCATAAATATATATATATAACATCCTACCTTCAAACTCTGTAAGTTTTCATCCTCGTTATGTTTGTTTTTGCAGTTTCTCATTATAACCAGAAAATGTTCATGTATACATGCATCAACGACATTTATTTACAAGGAGGCTGAACTTGACCTCGAGTCAATTTCTCATGTCAATCATTTCTTAATAATTTGCAGAATAAAGAGAAAGTTACATAATATGACCAGTGATGTTTTGTTATAACAAGAAAAGTTTCTTGTTTTAATAGAATTATTTTCTTATGATAATGAGAAAAACATCTAATGGTTGCAAAAACTTCCAACTATCAGTGGGGAAAAGGAATGTATCAGTTACATGTTATGTGTCTTTGTCTAATTTTTGAGCTGAGCTGGTAAAAGCAGTTGTTGCTTTGCAGGAAAACACCGTTTCTGCACAGAGATGGTGTTTCTGCTAAAGTTGCATGTTTCATTAGAGACGTGGCTTCAGACTGATGTCCTGGTTGAGTCTTAATTTAAAATCAGTCCTTCACAGCTCCCTCAGTGGGACGTCAGAGCCGTGGTGTGCAGGACTCAGTGAGCTGGACGAGCATCAGCTGAGCTCACAGGTTGTTCGGCTGCGTATCACCGCAAGGTCAATCACTGTTTCGTTTACCGAACAGCTATCTGCTAATCCCGCTAATGGTTCTGTTCAGAGACTGTATCTGCCTGAGAATTTCCTCCAAGAGAGTTTACTGTTTAGACAGCAGCACAATAATGTTATCTTGGGGGTTTTCAAGGGGGATTGAACAAGGATTTCTCAGGACTGATGGTCGCTCTGGTTCTAAGGAGCAGCAGCTGTATCAACGATGAACGTCAAACCATGAAAGAGTTTAATATGACTGTTCTCACACCAGTTTTATTCGTCCCACAGGAGACATTTTCTTGTCACAGGGGTCAGCAGAGCAAAGGCCCACCAGGAGCTCGTAACCTGCCATGTCTGATTTAAAGACCATCCAGCATCACCCGGCTTTCCTAATAAATTCTGAGATTAATCACAGACATCACACGTGTGAAACATCTTTCTCTGAGCAGCATCCAAGGTCGGAGAGCAGCGGAGCGCAGGGGGATGTGGCTCAGCGTGACGTGGATCCAGCAGCTCTGATGTGGGACCAGATTGGCCGGCATGTTTACAGAACGCCGAGCTTTCATCTTCAGCCTGATGACCAGATCATTTCCACTGAGTCGCTGAGATACGCTTGATTTTTAACAAACAGGCAATGCAAATTTTATTCAAAGCTGCTGAACGGAACATAGTGAGATCAACTCTTTGTCCTGAAATGAAAGAATGCACCAGGGAAGCTATCACACAAAATAATCTTGATTTTGAGAGTCACACATCCCTGTCATTTAGAAATGGTGAATTTAGGCTGACAAAGGTCAGCACTTAATGCAAACTGAGCTGCTTACACACCCAAATAATAAAAAGCCTCCACAAGTTGCCTGCAAGAAACTCCAATTACCACTTGAATGCTTCAGTAATGGATCGGCTTACCTGAGACCAGCCAGGCTGCTCCAAATGTCACAATACTCACCGGGTTTTAATTCATGTCTTGCTTTTTATAATTGCGATTTTTATCAGACGTATTCAGAAACTTTACTATAAAAACTTCAACAGTCGAGATAAAGAGGAAATTGAATTCTGTTTTTAATGGAGCCATAATGTCATTCATCCATTCATACGTTTCCAGTGCTGAGCGTCACGTGCAGAATATTAAACGCTTCCTGTCACAATAAAGAATATCTGGAAGGTCACCTTGGAGGTGCAATGTGACTGTGAGGTTATATTCTTTGAATGGAAAATACAATACATGGATCTAATGATGTCATGCTGCTGCTGTTACATGTGACCGAGAATAATGTGAGAAAGATCTCAAATGTGTATTTAATGAAGACTCGGTGAGTTAAACAGTGAATGTGGGCAGTTTTGGTTGAATTTCAGAGCAGTTTGAAGGAACGAGGGTTTTTGTTCAGCAAGGATTTGCAATTTTCTCCAATAAACTGAACTAATCAAGGTGTTACTCTGTTAATAGAAGTTCATTTAGGCCGCTGTGTTAATTACTCAGCAACAGATGATAAGATAAATTAAAGATACTGCATGCACATTCATGATTTTTGTTGTTTTTTTGTACATTAAAATCTATGATCAGTCCCTGATATGTTGCACTTCAAAACCTCAAACTCAAACAACAAACTCAGTTCTGGATCCTCCTCCTCTTCAGCCGTTTGCTCTCTCTGCGGTCACAGTTAGTCTGTTATTGGTGCTGTAATAATGATTATGATAATGAAAAGCTTTAATGGTAATGACTGCCATCAGTAATAATGAAATTAGGCTCATGTTATATTGTGGCTCCTTTTCACTTCCCCTTGGGTTAATGATACATCTTCAAGTGTGGATTTATTTTACAATGACCGCTGTAATTCTAGTTTTATGGCACTGCCCATATTTGAGCCCGACGGAGGGAAAAGACATGAAACCTCAGCGATTTTTAATATTGTCCCTCCCGTCTTGTGTTGAAGCTGGAAGAACCAAATCGAGTCCAGACAGAAATTACATAACCTAACGTCAGAAATACCCTTTGCTTCTGCGGCCGCATTCAAATCTGTTCATGTTTGCCGTCACTGCTGTGGTTATTTTCTGTATGATAAAGGTCAAGAATGTATTTTCAGAATTTAATTAGTATTCTGATTTAAGAGGACACTTCAACAGCCCTTTAAACAAATGAAAACCTTTTAGCAGGATTGAGCTTTTGAGCATCACAGAGCTGGAGTTTAACCTTCAGCAGCCGTCTCAGATCAAACATGGAACTTTCTCTTTATGCTCCCTCTAACCTGAAGCTACGTCTCATTATAATTTATTCTTTTTTCTCCTCCCGAGTCTCTACCACATTTAAATTCTGACTCAAAACACAGCTGCCCTAAGGCCAGCTATTGACAAGGTAAAAAAACAGGGGTCTCCTCCATCTTATTTACTACTCCTGCAAGCCAACCAATTTGCTGGCCATCCCTTCAGTGAGCTGTAATGGCTTCTTGACGGTCAGCACTTTAAATCCTTCGGAGACCTGCTGCCCTGCACACAGCAGGTGAGTCCGAGGCAGGAAGACAGTAAAACAAATTATCCTTATGGGAAATTAAGGGGAGATGTAAATATGAGCAGCACACACAATAATCCATGAGACTGCTGCTGCGCCCAGTGCAGCTAGTGTGAGTTTGAACTCAATGAATCATTAGCACAGTTTTTAAAAATGTATGAGGAATTACACAAGTCAACTCTGGGGAAAATATTGTTTACGATTAAAACTAAGCAGCATTTGAGATCCAAAAAGGGAATATTTCATATATTATTCTCTGTGTTTGCTTGTGTTGTGTGTGTTTCTGTGAATATATACTGAGATCATACAAAACACAGAGGAGCTTGCTTATCTCTCACACCCAACAGAGACACATCAGTCGCCTCCAGCGCCTGTTTTCATCAATCAGAATTGCATTGACATTACATGGCACAAAGTCAAACAGTGTCCTCTCGCTGAATGAATTGGCAGGAGAGGCTGTGAGATTAGATTGCATCTGAGGAATGCTAATTTACCTGGAGTCTGGGTTTTGGAGATGTCGTGATTAAAGACTCAATTTCCCAGAGGTCAGTGTGGTGTGATCACATATTACCACTAACTGATGGAGTGTCTTTGACATCTGCACCCCGATGGTACGGCTGTCACAAGCGGCCGCATCAACACACATTAACACGGAATAGAGAATCAGGCGTCCATGTCAGATTAAATATTCCTGTCAGAGTCAAGAATTCATTCAGTCACGGAGTTCTTAAGTAGCTGTGTTATGCTATCAAACTGCTTATTCATGGTTTAGTTTATGTAAGTGAAAAAGTAGAGGGAGAGGCCTACAGCAGCTCTCCGCTATAAACAGCTAAGCCCTGAAATGCTGCCATCCAGCATTATCTTCACATAGCAGGAAGCCCTGCCATGCATTATCCCAACATGGGTCTCAGAGGGAGGCGTTTCAGAGCAGCAGGTTTTAATGCAGTTGTGTTTTGCTATGCTGGTACAGAAAATCCCTAACAGCACTTCTCTATTTATTACAAGCATATCATCTTGTCATTTGAACAACTGACTGACAGCAGGAAAACAGAATTCCTGCTTCACATTTGTGTGGCTGCACCAGTGATTTTTGCACGTCCTGGACGATTAAACACAAATCACATGTAGGCCTACTTAATGAGGTGTTGCAAAGCATGCCAACCCTTTTTTAAGTGGGTATTCTTCAGCACCTTACAGGCAGATTGTGATTTGTATTAATTTCTGCTGTGTGCTGAGAGAGAAACTTGCTTGAGATATGTAATCCATCACAGTGACCATTTTCTTGCCCTTGTTTTTCCATCAAAGTTACCATCTTGTGGTAATGCAGTTGAAAGCAGGAGCCATTTTCTCTCATTTAGTGGTGCATCCATGGACCTCGACAAAAGGCATGAAGGTTATGAATACAATCTGATATCTCATACTGTATGAAAATGAAAGTGTTATATTTTTCTTTACCTCCATTAAGTTAAATAACTGCTTATTCAAAGTAAGCAGCAGCCTTTTAAGCTGGCTGTCAATCTCAATTTATGCTTAATATTACACAAGCCAGGGCAGGTCATGTTAAGTATCCATAAACTGTAAATATTTCTGTAGCAAAATTGCACTTGTAGCATTAAGACAGATGGTTACTGCAAACAAAGTCAGCTACACACTGGTGATGGAAAAAAATAGCTTTATCATTACATTTACTTTATCATTTTCATTACTTACTGGCTTTTTCATCACTTCAGTCTGAAATAAAGATTAACTTAAATGATTAAATTTTGCAAGTACAAAAAAAGAAAACTGGGAATTATGGGAAATATATAATAAATACAGAGAAAAGCCTTGAAAATTTTTTGTCACCTGCATTACTTTAAATTAGTTTTTCTAACTTTAACCCTGTTGGTGGTTAGTTAAAAAGTACAAGCTTTTTTTCTCTTCTAAATTTCTTTAAATTGATGTTATTTTATTTTATTTAAACGCGCCAATCTACACAGT
>JAPZDZ010000017.1:3530809-3545398 GCA_029783805.1 Acanthurus tennentii | reverse complement strand
AGAAGTGTCGTACCGACCAGGAAGACTTCTGCACAACAGGTAGGCTTACAAATTTCAAAATATCTCCTTAAATATGACGTTGCAATTGAGTTATTTTCTTTTGTGCCGATAATGCAACTAGCGAGAGAAAACTGTTATTTTACACGCTGCATATTAAACAAAAAACTATTCTCTGATAAAGCTAGGGACCGAAATGCATTGGAGAAGAACCGTTTGTTAGTTTGGCGAAGTTTTTATTGTTTTTTTGTGCACAAACTCCTCAGAAATCCATAACAATTTTATAATCTTTTAATCAGGAAAAGAAACGTCGGAATGAACTTTGAAATCGGTATTTTTGAAATCAGCCAGTCTGTTTATCTGTGTTAAGTTATGCAATTTTGGAAACTTTATGGAGGTCAGTGAAGCAAGTACGCTAGTTATATCCAATCTGTGATCTTAGAGTGGTTTAACACGTTATTTCTGTTTTCATCTAACTGTGCATAATAATAAATGTACGCTGACTTGCAATGTGGAGCGAAATAGAAATATATGGGTCTTTACTTAATTTTAGAGGACAACACTGCACTTTTTACTTCAGTGCAATAACCTTATTTTTATATATATTAAGATTTGCTTCTTTCCCTTCATATTATTTTGGTTATTGTAATGAATTTTTATTAATAAATTTGAAACAAAACAAGCATTGGGAAGATGTAACTTTAAATTGTGGTAACAGTTCTCAATATTTAAGTAGCTTTTTTCAAAACAATCTATCAGTCATTGAGGAAAATAAACCGGGTATTAATATATAATATTAAAAAAAATCAAAAGTTATTGTTTCTCCATGAATAAATGAGTTACAACTGTACTGCTTTAATATATAATAATAAAACAGTCTCAGGGGACATTTGTCTTGATTTACTGTTAATACTTTAAGTATTCCTGATTATACTTCTGTACTTTTAATTAACTAACTCTTTCAATGCCAAACTTTTACTTGAAACTGATTTTTTTTACAGTGTGGTCATAGAGCTTTAATTGGAGTAAAGGATTTGAACTTTTCATCCTCCACAAATTAAAAGTGAATATGAATAAGACAGAAAAAAAGCCTCATTTCACTTCATTTTTCACATCGCTAATAATAATCCATTTTACTGTTTTACATGCAGTGAAGCTTATTTGAACCATTTTATATAATGTAAGTTTCTTTGACAACATTGTATTTTTAAAAAATCTTGTGATTTAGGTAAAGGAGTGCCATGTTGTTGTCAATACGCAAATCTTTCACCTTGCACAATAATGTAATGCATCACATCTGAGTCATAACTATTTTTCCATTTTGCATTTTGTCCTGTCCAGTCATGTTTCTGTACCTCCTGGGGCTGCTGGTTTTCTACTACCTGTACCGCTGGGTCAGAGAGCTACCCAGGGTCTCTGACAAGGGCAACAAGTATGTGTACATCACAGGCTGCGACTCTGGCTTTGGCAACCTCCTGGCCCGCCATCTGGACAAGCAGGGGTTCAGAGTGATCGCCGGGTGTTTCACAGAGAAGGGAGAAGAAGATCTGACGAAGTCCTGCTCCAGCAACATGATCACAACACATCTGGATGTCAGGTCTAAAGAAAGCGTTGGCAAAGTTGCAACAATGATCAAGAGCAAAGTTGGGGAGCGTGGTAAGTGTGACTGTCTTTTTCTGTCCTCCCAACAACTGCTCAACCTTCGCTTATGATCTCCTGGCCTTTTCTACACTTTAACCATGAGGCTGACATCTGTGGTTTAAAGTGATATATATCATGTTAGCATGCTAACATGCTTTAAAAAAGTTGGTGAACATATGTGCTAAGCATCAGTGTGTTAGGATTTACATTATTAGCATGTGAGCCTGCTTACATTTGCATTTGAATAACTTCTACTGTGCAGAAGTACAGCGTCACATTGCCCCTGGCATGGCTGCAGAGGCTTGTTCTTTTCAACACCTAGCTCATTGCACATTCTCTTATCTAATATGTATTCAGCATGTATTTACATGCTTTCAATTTTTTTCCTCCTGAAGAGTTTGGATGGACTGCTCTGTGAAGAACAGGGTCTCTGCTTGTGTTGCAGTTGTTCAATTTGAGTTAAAAGTGTTCAAAAAAACTTCACTGACTAGATGTCCTTTGTGTGATACCGCCAGGATTATGGGCTGTGGTGAACAATGCAGGTGTGTCCGTTCCCTCTGCCCCCTGTGATTGGCTGACCATTGATGACTACACGTCCATGCTGGATGTGAACCTGAATGGTGTGATCTCAGTGACCCTGAGCGTCCTGCCGCTAATTAAGAAGGCCAGGGGACGTGTGGTCAATGTGGCCAGTGTTTATGGGAGGCTCAGTGCCACAGGAGGCCCATACTGTGTCTCTAAGTACGGTGTGGAGGGTTTCAACGACAGCCTCAGGTGAAACATTAACCGACACAATCAGTTATTTGTCAGTATGTCAGCTAACAGATTTCACCTTTTGCACACAAACATCACTGATTCTTTAGACAAAACATGTTGTAGAGCTGCGTTTTTTTCATAATACCACATTAATTTCAAATAGATATATTCGTAAGCAAAGGTCTCAGCCACCAAACCATGTAAGGGAACAGGTTTTTGATAAAACCACTTTTTATAAAAGTTGACCTTTTATTACTCAATAACATGATTCATGCCAACTCCGTCAGACACACAAAAAATCATGTTATTTTGAATTGATCAGTTAAACAACTGATTAAAGTCCTTAAGTATCTATTTCTGATGTTTTCTAACAGAGTTTAGTTATAACCTTAATTATTCTGAATTTTGTTCTGGTATCACACTATCTGGAAAAATGGAAATTTTAAAGTTCCTTAATTTTGTATGTTCATTTTTAGTATTAAGCTTATATTATCAATGTAATTACATAAAGAAGACATTATTGTGTGTAGTTAATCGGGTGTTTTAATATACAAACACAATAAATTTAACAAAGGGTAATACATTTTGTCAGAAAAGCACAAAAACCTTCATCTGACAGTGTTGACAAACAGCTGACAGAAGGTGAAATTCACAAAGTATTTTCACACATTTTACTAAACTTTGACATGGAACCATCAAGTAATGGAAAAGAGTTGTCAGCCAAAGAACATCTGGCAACAGGATCTCGAGGCAGAAGCGAGAAAACTAGGATTTACCTGGCATAAAAAACAACTAATGGCCACAATCTGTACCCCAGAGGGTCATGTATAACACAACAAACTGAAATCACAACAGATCTCTTCTCATCACTGTAGCCCGTTTCAAAATGCACTGAAGATCTTTATGTCAGTTGACATTTTTCATTTTCATGTGACCTGCTTCCCCAAAGTTTTCAGCAGCATGCGTTGGACATGCTCATGCTCTGTGAAGTCCATTACATCAGGGGCTACACTGTAGAGCTCTCTTGTACGGCTGAACTGCAGGGGAGATGCCTTCCCTGTTAGTTTCAGAAGAATGTCAGAAACACACATCCCTCCTCCTACGTTTGGGGTGAACATTAGCTGTTGGACCACAAGGGTGCATAAACTCTACTCTCACATCTTGGTGCTCACTGTCTACATCCATGGCTTTTGCTAGCCACCAGTGGTCATCATATACCACTGCTAGCCAGTCTCCCTTCTCAATCTTGTCAATAGATATTTTGACTATGGTGCCTTCAGGACCTTTCACTGGCTGCTCCTCTATTTCCCACTCCATCAAATCTTCTCCTCCCCCCATCTCCTTTTCCATCTCCTCCATCAACATGACCAAAGGGCCTTTCTTCCTGGCCCTTATATCAGTCTGTTGTTCATTTCCACAGTCATTTAAAAGGAAAGTTGATGGGGTAAAGCACTGGCAGTTCATTAGCTCACTGCAAAAACATGACAGCTGTCTGTGGGAGACACTATTTTGATGTCGGATGACCAGGTGTATTTTCCTTGTGGATGGAACCTGTTTGAGTTGTTGTAAGAGAAGTGTGCCATATTTTTCCATGTCTTTTCCCTCAATGTGATACAGCTGCACGCCACTCAAACAGTTTGAGATCTTATCAAAGAACTCCTTTCCATTTGTCAAATCATTTCCATGCAGAATCAATTTGTCTGCTGTCTGTTTTACTGTTGCTCCTATTCCATCAGGGGCACCCTTACCATGGGATGTGGGGAAATAATTCCACATGGTCCTGGTGAAGCCAAGTGTGGGTGGTACCTCAGAAAGGAGAAAGAAGTTCTTTTTGTTCTTATACTGCTTACTGGGACCGTCAGACCAAAAGTGCACAGTGGTGGCTGATGAATATTTTGTTCGAATAGCATTTAGGACTGGATCCATTTGTGTCCAGATTGCTGCTGCGTCTTGCCTCTTGGACTCTGAAACTGTGCAAAATGCTGCTTCACCTTTAGTGTAGTACATTCCAGTGTGCAGGTTCAACTGTGGCAAATTCTGGCCAAAATGACAGGCTTGAATTTCAGAGGCGTACTTGCACTTCTAGGATTCAGAGAAGTCATCATGCACAATGACTGTGTTCTCATTGCAGGTCTCAATTAAATTTCTGTACGTGTGTTGTGGTCTCATGTCGAAGCTTCTCTTTATATAATTGACTTTCTGAAAGCACTTGTCAACTCCGTCAGCTTAAGTGTCACCTCCGTCAGACAGAAAACCTGACAGAGTTGACGCTTGACAGTGTTGACAACATGACATGTTTTCCCATTTTAACAGTGTCTTGTACACTGGAGCCATTTTTTGTCCCCCAGTTGTTAGTTAGCCTGCTAACCTGAACTAAAAAGATAAAATTTATTTCAGATTTCTTCAATAAGAATATTATAATGGGAAGATGGAGTTTTGTGTTTTGTGATGTTTTGTCCCTTACCTCAAGAATCAGTGACATTCAACTTTTTGCTCAGGATAAATATGGCGCCTTTCGGTGTCAAGGTCCTCTGCATCGAGCCTGGCTTCTTCAAAACAAACGTGACAGACAGCAACATCATAAGCAAAAATGTCAACATGCTATGGAACAGGATGCCTCAGGAGGTCAGAGATGACTATGGACCTGAATATTTCTCAAAGAGTAAGTTAGAAAATTGTTTTCTTTTTTTTATGTTTGTTTTTAATTCATATATTTAACTGTACCAACTCTTTTTTTTCCTCTTAGCGTTAGAGATGATTAAAGAACAAGTTCCCAAGGTCAGTGATGGAGATCTGATGAAGGTGGTCAACTGTATGGAGCATGCTATAGCTGCAGTCCGGCCACGCACCCGCTACTCTCCTGGCTGGGATGCCAAGTTTTTCTGGCTGCCTCTGTCGTACGCGCCAACCTGTGTATTTGATTACATCATGGGCAAATTAGCCATTCCTGTTGCCGGGCAGCAGCAATAAATTGTGCTTCTCAAAGTGTACACATATTTTTCAGTTTGAATATTATGAATTTGTCTGGGTTGTAATCTGTGTTAATCTCAACTGGTGTTTTACTCATGTATTTTTAAAACCAACATTCAGCTTGAATGCAGTTACTCGTATGCATTATCTCTGTGATATATACAATAAAGAGCGTTTTCAAGGCCTCCTTTATCTTCGAGCAGATAGGGCTTTGTTCAGATTAATGATCTTGGCCTTGATGATAGGCATGTGTGAAAGGTCAGAGAGCAGTAAAAAAGCAGCCCTGATTCAGATCTGATGAGAAAGGACTGGAGGAGCAGGACTACCTTGACCTATATAGGAAAATGTTATACTTTACCCTTTAATGTGGGGCAATTTCTACTTGTAGCAAACATCAACCAGTTGTTTATGTCCACAATAGAGATACTTCATAATAGTGTTAATGGTTGAAACAGTGCAGGGTATCTGCAGATTTTAAAGCCTCAAATCGCTGTGAATTAAGTTCCCCCAAAGCTATTTAAATCTAAGTGCTGACAGAATTTAGTTGAAATTAGTGTTTCATCGCATCATTAGATTCTCTCAATGTTTTCTTGTGACTGTCAAAATAAAACTGAAAAATGCATTGAAATTGTCTAAAATTTTACTTGAACCCTGTGCAAATTCTGCAGTAAGCACATTGTTTTGTTCCCCTTGTTCTGCTTGTGACCGTTCATCTTAAAAAAGATTAGACATGTAAAAACCTTGCCCTGTCTTTCATCCAATAAAAAAACTCATTCCATGTTTTCCATTTCTAAACTGATTTCAACCATGTGATGAATGTTTCTGTGCAAACATGGCATCATATGACCCACCTCCTGCATAGCTGAAACAAACACTCATCCAAATGTTTGTCCACCATTTTATTTCAACATATTACAAGCTGCAACAGTTTGGATAGCATAACATGGCTCAAGACTGCCATCTTGTGGTCAAGGATGAGAACAGCCGTTTTATGAAATTCCAATAGGAATAAGATTTTCAACATCAACTACTAAAGCTTTTAATGAAATATACAGCTGACAAGCAGTTTTGTGTAAAGACAGTGTTTTATTCCATCTTTCATTGGAAACATTAAATAGAACTTTCTTTTAGGATGACGAGACAGGTACATTTGAATTTTGACATGTTTTACAAACCAAGTGCTCCTAACCACAAGACCCCCTCTCCTTTTGCTTCTCTTCTCCCCACAACAGTTTAGATTTGTTGGATGTTTATGAGTGCTCCTCAGCCAGCTTCTCTGCCTTCTGAACGACCTCCTCGATGGGGCCGACCATGTAGAAGGCCTGTTCGGGCAGAGCGTCGTACTCACCTGCAAAGGGACACAGGTACAAGAAAAAGATTAGCAATGTTCAAATAAAGCAGATGTAGTAAAGGGCTTGGCGCAGAGATATAGCAAGTTATATTAGAGATTAATGCACTTACCACCAAGGATGCTCTTGAAGCCCTTGATGGTTTCCTTGAGGGGTACCAACTTGCCCAAATGGCCAGTGAAGACCTCGGCCACCTGGAAGGGCTGGGACAGGAAACGCTGGATCTTGCGGGCACGGGCCACAGTCAGTTTGTCCTCCTCAGACAACTCATCCATACCCAGGATGGCAATGATATCCTGCAGGGATTTGTAGTCCTACAGGGGGAGGATAAACTGTTAGAAACAATGCCAGGCCTAAGTCAAACATATACGTTTTGAAAAGTACAAACCTGAAGGATTTTCTGCACACCACGGGCGACATCGTAGTGCTCAGCTCCGACGATGTTGGGGTCCATGATACGGGAGGTTGAATCCAGGGGGTCGACAGCAGGGTAGATACCCAGCTCAGCAATAGCACGGGACAACACAGTGGTGGCGTCCAAGTGAGCAAAGGTGGTGGCGGGAGCAGGATCAGTCAAGTCATCAGCGGGCACATAGATGGCCTGGTAGAGACAATGATCCAATATAACATTAATATTCTTTATCAACCATCTTTTAAAAAGAGGTCTAGCAAAAACAATGAGTCATCATGCAGCTGGAGTCAGTTCTCCTCCTTAATGTCCTGTTTACCTGCACAGATGTGATTGAACCCTTCTTGGTGGTGGTGATTCTCTCCTGCATGGTACCCATGTCAGTGGCCAGAGTGGGCTGGTAACCCACAGCAGAGGGGATACGACCCAGCAAAGCAGACACCTGAGGAGTAACAGGACTTTAGTCATATCATTTCTGCACACAGTTTGTCTGGATTTAAATATGTAACGCTATTATCCTCCATAAATTTATCTTGTGGCAGTGCAGTTCCTGCTCATTTGGCTTTGTTAATGACGACGTGATGGTAGTTTTACAGTAGTTGGTAGTTTTTACCTCAGAGCCAGCCTGTGTGAAGCGGAAGATGTTGTCGATGAAGAGCAGCACATCCTGACCCTCCTGGTCACGGAAATACTCAGCTACAGTCAATCCGGTCAAAGCCACTCTGGCACGGGCGCCAGGGGGCTCATTCATCTGTCCGTACACCAGCGCCACCTGGCAGTGACAAAAATTTTAGGTGAGCAGTTTCCTAGCTCCATGGTAAACATGCCACTGTTTCCACCGTATGCCACAACTTAAATATCCTATGATGCCTTCCAAATTCCTCACCTTGGAGGTGGTGTCCTTCAGGTTGATGACACCAGACTCAATCATCTCATGGTACAAGTCATTTCCCTCACGGGTACGCTCTCCCACGCCGGCAAACACAGAGTAACCACCATGGGCCTTGGCCACATTGTTGATCAGCTCCATGATCAATACAGTCTTTCCGACACCAGCACCACCGAACAGACCTGTGGCGATGAGAAACATGGGGTCAGCTTCATGATAAAACCACAGAATCCAGCTTGACAGCCATCATCTATCACACCTGAAGAAATAATCACGTGTGAACATTTCATGAACACTTACCAATCTTTCCTCCCTTGGCATAGGGGGCCAGCAGGTCCACCACCTTAATGCCAGTCACCAGAATCTCCTGCTCCACACTCATGTCAGTGAATTCAGGAGCCTCAGCGTGGATGGGTGCAGTCCTTTGGGGGAAGAAAAAACAAGTATCCAAGTTATTTATAAGAGGGAAACACTCCAAAAGCTTATATTTGCAAGGCCCTTTGTTATGCTAAGTCCCTTAACACCACTGTTTGTACATAATAATGTTACTTTAATATTGTCATTCTGCAGGAGAAACTTTTGTTGTAAAGACACTACCTAAATGTTAGTGTTTGTTATTCTTTAAGTGAACTTACTGCTTGGTGGAGATGGGACCCCTCTCGTCGATGGGCTCACCAATGACATTCATGATCCTGCCCAAGGTCTCTGGACCCACTGGGATTCTGATGGGGGCACCAGTGTCCAGAACTTTCTGTCCACGGACCAGACCCTCGGTACCATCCATAGCAATGGTACGCACTGTGTTCTCCCCTAAAAACATAAACATGATTTCCATTTTTTGTCATCTTTGTAAATTTCGTGATATTTGTCTTCTCGTATGGCTTCAGGATTGTAAATTATCCTTCCAAACTGCTTACCAAGATGCTGTGCCACCTCCAGGACTAGCCTGGATTCACGGCCGGCGACCTCCAGGGCGTTGAGAATGGGAGGAAGGCCCTCATCGAACTGGACGTCGACAACGGCACCGATGACAGCCACAATACGCCCGTTGGCAGTTGCGGCAGCGGCGGCAGGTGCGACATAATCTCTGCCTGAAGAGCAAAACACACAGTATGTGCACTTAGCCCACTGTTTTTCACGTGTGCTGCAGCCGTGACCCCCTTAAGCCAGTAATATTAGTTCCTCTGCAGGACAACCTCACGTCGGGCCGCTCCGTGTCAATGTCAAGTCATAACTCGACCAAAAACAAAGTTACAATGATTGAGTGACTCCTAAATAAACATCAGCATGTTTACATTAAATAATGGCTGTAACTAAGCGTTTACAAACACCGTCATAAGTTTTTACCCCTGCAATAACACTGACGTGGAAAGTCAGATGAATGAAATGTACTTTTAGCTAACATTGCTAATGCTGCTATAATTGACGGCGAAAGCAAAACGTTGATCTGTTATCATGCTTTTTCTATTGCTGTTCAAAACTTATTGAATTTAAGTGTAAACATTACAGACTTTCCGACCTTGCTGATTAAACGTTCTGGTGAAACCCTGCTAAAAGGCAACTTGTAATGCTAGTAATAAGTTAGCAGCCCCTGCACAGTCTCACGCCACCTCATGTCATTACACAAAGGTCATTCATGCTAGCACACAGGAATCGCAGTCTACTCATTTCTCGATGCATGGCATTTCTCTATTATAGCAAACACTCGCAGGTGTACCCATCTAACATTTTAAAATAGCTCCAACAAATTCCAAGTTTGATATTTAAAAATCAAGGCCTGCTCCAGCGCCGGCAGGGCAGCCAGCGTGTTGCTAGCAGCTGCTAACGTTAGCAGTGTCCCTGCCCTTCTCTGACAGTCGTGTGAAAGAGTTTTTTCCTTGAAAAATCTCGGACCAAAACACCAAGCATGTAGGACTTACGTGAAAGGACGGCCGGGGATCCAACGAGGGCCTTCAGGGGCTGGACCCCAGGCTTGAGAGCCTGCAGAGCCCCGGTGCAGCAGCGTCCCACAGCTCCTAACATTGTCAAAATGGCTGAAGGTGGAAAGAGACAGAGCAACTTGCGGCTTTATAATGAATGACCGCTGATGCGAACTGCGCATGCGTGGATCAGAAAACTCTGATCTGAGCATGCGTAGATGTTAAGCGCATCCAGCTGACATTCTGCCCTCCAGAGTAGACCTATTTTGAATTAGCCTAAATGAGACTGCTTAATGACAATACAAACAAAGGGATACTTTTAATGCAAGTTAGCATTTAAATTAGTCATCAATTAATGATTTACAAATATGGGATCATATTGTTTAGGAGTCCACTGTCCTAAAATCCCAATTGTACACAGTGTCCCTTGTCAAGGGGAGTTAAGTTTTCTGCTGCACCACTGACATTTGTTGTTCATTTATGGACTCTTTGTCACTCATGACTGTGTCTTCATTCCCCCCAAAACAGCTGCATGTCCTGTATAAAAGTAGATGACTGCCTGTGTTAATATAACTTAAGGTGTCAGCTGACCTCACCATGTCAGTGGTACAGACTTAAAACACTGTATCTAGATCAATAGCACAGCTAGGATGGTTCAAGTATTTCACTTCAGTATAATCTAGAGGTAGTTGTAGAAGTTGAGAATTTTCATTGTTTGCTTCTTTATACCTCTAATTACTTAATTTCACAGGAAAAAGATCCCTATTATTCGGAGATTACAGAACATAAATTGACGGAAAAAAATTGATGTATTATTATATAATTTGAATTACCAAACATAAACAATAATCGGCTACAGTGCTTATACTTTAATACATCCATAATACTGATCAAACTGATTTAACACTCTATAAGAGGCTATTTTACCCGCTTTTTCCTTTTAGAGATTTATTTTTCTACATTTATACTCTAACTCCTACTTTGACTTTTAACAGGTTATTGTTACAGTGTGATGTGCCATCTTTGCAAGCTACAACTGTATTTCAGTCCTGTACAGTTTATCTTGTGTGGCTTAAAACTTTAAAGCAAGACTTATGATGTTTTCAACTGCAAAATCTAAACCACGAAGTCCCCCAGCTTTCACCCCATTTCAGGCTATAAGATTAAGTGTGCATCTTTATTTTGACTACAGAGTGAAATCTGGGACGTAGCACTTAGGTGCACCAGAGGCTATGAGAAGTGAGTCTGTCATATGTACACTAGAGGGTGCTGCTGTCTTAAATGAAACAAAGTGTAGAGCATGATTTCGTGCAGGTGTTTGCTCAAGTGTGTGAGCTTGTGTGTTTTTCTTTGTCGAGGCCTCAGGACATCTATTTGTGTAATCCTTAGTCTAAGGAAATTATATTGCCATCATCTTTACTTTTTAACATATTGCTTTAGGCCTCTGAATTTGTGGACAAGTTTACTGAACGTTGAAAAGACCTTTAAGTCTTGCTTATAATACATGTTTCTTAAATTCTTATCAACTGTCATTTTGCTATTAATGTTCTTGATTAAACAACACTCAGCATCACTTCTCCTCACAGAAAACTGTCCGACCCTCTGCAGGCAGAAATGCATCTCTACTAGTCTGTATTTGTCTGTGAAAACACAGTGCATAGTTGAATTAAGTATCCTTTGAATGCCCCAAAGTGAAGTCTGATGAGTGATGGCTCAAAATACTTTGTGTTGCCAGGCTTTGTGGTCTGTAATTTTGGATTATTACAGGTTTGAGCAAGAATAGACAAGATTGTCAACATTTTAAATGTCATTTAATGTCAATTCTCGATTTCAAAGTGTCTTGTTTTAGAGTTGCTGTTTAGTCAAGGGAGAAATGTTAATATCACTTGGCACAGTTTCTGATTAAGTTTCCATGCATTGCTTCTAAGTGTTTGGAAAAGAGTGTGCCTTTGTTGCAGTTACTGTAGAGTCATCAGATTGAATGAGTTCACAACAACAGACCAGGTGATGCAGGAACGGACATGTTCCAGTGCAGCAGATGCCATTGAGGTTACCATTTTAAACAGTTCTGCTTCATCCGTCATTGGGAAAGCTTTATGACTGCATCATGGAGTGATCTAGGAAACCTCCTCCGCATTTTTATTTCCAACAATAACCTTCATTAAAATCCCTGCTAATATTTTCCATTTCAAACAAATGCCAGCTTGTCAGCTCTTGCAAAGCCTCCCCTTCATCATACTTGGGACAGTTTGACAGCAGGCGACCTTTAACCCTCCACAGAAATGCTCAATGCTGTACTTAAAAGAAAACGATCATCCACTTTTCAAAGTTTTTGACCACAAAGGTCATGAGAATGTGCTGATGGTGGTCATTTGAAACAGATTACAGCTTTTTGTGAATATTCTGTTCAGCCCTGCTAGCAGAAATAAAGAAAATAGAAATGAAAATGCAAGTCAGTAAAGATGAGATTTTCAGAATTTTTTTCTTATCAGAGGGGACTGGAGACCTTTCCTGGGACGCACCATTCAGGGTCAGATGATCTAAATGTCATAGGGATGTGAGAGTCTAAAGCTCTTTAGTGAAGCAAGACCGTATAGGGTTTTGCATGCGATCAGCAGTATCTTGAAATCAATTCTGTAATTTATGAGGAGCCAGTAAAGTGTTGTGAGGATTAATGTAATCTGGGATCTTCATTTGTTAGCAGCCTGGTGTTTTGCAGAGGGTGCAGTCGGGACAGGACATGAGAAGATGCACAAAAGTAGTCATGGAATGAAATATTGTGGCTATAAATTTATATTTCTATTTCTGAGCACAGTTTAGCAATCCGTGGATCTCCTCAAACACAAAGCTTAGGACATCAGTGATCCCCTGATATCATTTAGCGCCACCATCAGGTTAAAAATGTATCTTGTCCAATGCTTTGTTTTTAACTAAATACCTACAAACATCCCTAAATGCCTCTGCTAATTAGGAGATGTTTGCATGCCAACACACTTGACTGAACACTAGATCTGCTTAACAACAGCATGCTAATGTCATCGCTATGGGTGTTAACAAACTGATGTTAGCATTAAGCTCAAAGCCACCCTGTTACTTTTATCTATAACTTTTACAACTCTGTGATTATTAGAGGTACCTTTAACGGTAACACACTGGAAAACGATGACAGTAACACAACAAGGGTAATTTCTTTAGTTTTACTTCTGTCTGAGGGGAAGTTTTCTTCTCCCTGTTACATCATCCTCGCATGAAAACTACTTAAGACGGATAAATGTCATTGCTCTTGTCTCACAGTCATGCATATGAGATGCCATTTATTCTTTAACAATCAACAGCCTCTGATGTGAGTCATGTTCTCTGCTTTGCTGTAACTATTTGTTGAAGAAACATGCATTATCCCATAAAAACAGTAGTTAAACCTAATGTCACAGGAAAGAAACCTGGAGGGGTAAAGCTTAAAGAGCTAAATAGTGGCTTCCACAGTGTCATAAAGTAATGGCTCTTGTTGTTTTGGTGCCACACACCTTTTCCCCGGCAACCATTTAGTCATTAAATTAAATTGTGTGGTATGACATAAAAATGCCACGTCCTCTTTTTTATTGATGCCTTTTGTTAGTTTCTGCATTTGCTCGGAGCAACATCGTGCTCTTTCAGACAGGAACATATTTATTCATGTATTCCTACACACTTGAATGAATGCCACCTAATTGCTGTTGAGTCTGTAGAAAACGCTGCAGTAAAGTTAACGCTCACTCTAAATTCAGCACAGTGAACATGTAGGATCATTATTTGGGAATTCCTGCTGTGAAAGAAAGAAGAAAAATAAAAAAAAACTTTGAAGGTATTGCTTTGTTTAAAAATCATCACAACTGCTGTGCATGTTTACAGCGACCCTTTTTTTGCATAGTTTGACTAAAAAGGCTGTGGTTTTCTGTTTTCACAAGACTTTTCATATTTTAGTGTTTCACTGTCCTAGTTTTGATTGTATGCTCTGCTGCAAAACAAATGTCTAACTAAAAGTTTGATTTATTCATTTGAAATAGCCAAAGCAGGACTTTTTTAAAGTACTGCAGACTGTAAAGTCGGACATCAGCAGTGAAAGCTTCCTTTTTCTCACTGCAAAGTTGTTCCAAACAGACGTAATATTTAAACGACAAGAATAATTCCAATAAATCCTCACTTTGCTAAATCAGCTCTCCACTCTCGAGGAGGAACGGGAGCTGAACCAGATTTAAGGAGGTCCATCTTTTAGAGGAAGCATTCCTGAGTGACAGCTCACCTTTCCCTGCTTTCAGTAATACAGTAGGCAATAAAAACACACGCCGTCATCCCTGTTGCAGAGTTATATGATTCCAGTTCCAGCTTTTATGGTTGCAGACAGTCTCATGGGATGTTAAGAGTCCTCTGCACCACAGCTACACAGGAATTATAATAAGATTAAGGAGCTATGAGACTTTTCTTTGGTGCTGAATAGGACACACACCAGGTTTCAATAAAAACCAAACTGATTGTGAAGAAAAAGTGCCCTGTTGTAACCTCTCACATCTGACTTTAAAGGATCTCTGCCGGAAAAAAGACCTCTTGTGTTACAGAAACCAACTTTAAATGTAGACTTGGAGTAAGTGGGCTGAATCGGGAATGTAATGATGTGTAGTTACT